>CM043706.1:12010821-12249969 GCA_023969325.1 Oryzias curvinotus
TTTTCCCCCATAACCTTAAAGACCTTCTTGGTACGAATGTAGATTTTCACCCCGTGACACCCAAACACTCACTCAGCTGTACTAACTGTGGTCCTGGAAAACCTGAGGCATTTGAGTGGGCTGGCTTTCACAAAATTCTCCCTGGCTGTTTGTTTAATAATCGTTTTAAAATTCCTGGTTTAGACAGCAATACGCTGAATTAATTAGCACTGAAAGTGATCTGCAACTGTAGGAGACAGAATTCACAGAATCTTTCGCACTGTGTAAGTGCTGGCCCTGATTATTATTATTTTTTTATTTTCAGATGAGATTTGTCAACACAGCTGTTTTAATGTAAATAATATAACAATATTACATGAAATAATACACTTGTGAATATCTTAACAATAAAGATCAGGTGAAAATCTTTAGTGCTCTCTTTTGAAACATTAAATGCACTTGTTTAAGTGGTGGTGGGCTTCTGGTCATACTTCTAAACCACAACCAGTTCTAATCGATGAGTCTAAGGTTGAGAGTTTCAGTGACTATGATAAGTACCTTAAGCTGTGCTAGACAAGCTGAACTGGACATGCAATGCTGAACACTATCAACAAAAAGAGTTAGAGCAAAAAAGAGAAAGGTTGTATTCTATTCTATACTCTGAATGCTGTTAGAGAGGAAAAAAGACAAACACCAGGGCTGAAAACAGCAGCTCTGCTGAGAGAAGCTGGGCTCTATGGTGACAGTCAACCCCTGCACACTGCTATCAGTGCAAAAAGGAGCCACAGACTGCTCCTCCCACTGCCTCAGACAAGCAGGACTACAAACGTATTTGTGCGCAATACTCTTTTTTTTTGGAGCAGAATATCTATCTGTCTGTCTGTATAATCTATATATAAACATATATGTACTGTATATATATGCTATCCCGCTGAAGGGATAGCTCAATTTCCTTGTAGTATTCGGCCAATTGGACTAGTTATTTTATCTTACCCTAATAAGTTGAAAAAAATCACCAGAAACCTTACTCAACTGCATTTGTTGCTGAGGATTGGTTTTTGCTTCCTTGTGTTCAAGTTCTGTATTGTTTTACTGTATTCCCTCTCTACCAGTCACACCAGGTTTCAGTTTTAATCACCCACAGCTGGTTCTGTTTCAGTTACTTGCCTCTCAGCTCATTTAGGTCCATGGTTGTTGACGTTTTTGTTTTGTCACATTTTCTTTCTTCCCCTTTTATCTTACAATAAAGGTAATGCTTGTTCTCAGGTCTTTGACTCCTAACCACCTTGCCTAGGGGATCTATTGCCTAAAAACAAAGTCATTGTCATGATCAGATCACGTGACGAACCCAGATGCTGTAACCCGGAAGGAAGAGGCAGGTAAGTGAAAAGTAAGTATTGGGTTTTATTTTGAAGGAGCCAGCGGATCCAGAGGAAGAAGTGAGGAGTGGCTTGACGAAGCGAGCCGTCAGCGCAGCAGTGGCTAGGTGAGGCAAAGGCGGCTCTGGGGATCTTAAGCAGGACATGGCTGGGGGTACCCTGCTGTGGTGTGGCTGGAGTTCTTGAAGTGGCGTCCAGGTGTGCAGCTTCTGCTCGGAGGGATGGAAAACTCCGGTGTCACTCGTGGAAGGCGAAACCTGAGGTAACACAAAACAAGGTAAGCGTGGTTCAAGGCAAAGGGGCCAGGCATAGCTGAGAGCGAAGTTAAGCACCATCAGTGTTAACGGACTGGCGAAGAATGATTCAGGTGAGTCTCCTTATGAAGCAGGTGAGATGATGAGAAGAGTGGACACAGCTGCAACTCAGGAGCAGAGCTGGGAGGGGAAGAAGTCCGACAGGCCACCATGACAGTACCCCCCCCTCAACGACCGCCTCCAGGCGGTCCAGGACGCCGATCCGGGTGGTCACGGAAGAAGGCAGTGATGAGGGAAGGGTGGAGGATGAGAGAACGGGAGACCCACGAGCGTTCCTCAGGCCCGTACCCTTCCCAGTCCACCAAATACTGGAAGCCACGGCGGCGAATGTCCAAAATCTTGGAGACCGTGAAAGCCGGAGCGCCGTCGATGATACGGGCGGGCGGAGGGGAGACGGAAGGCGGGCTCAAAGGACTGTCAACAAAGGGTTTAATCTGTGAGACGTGGAATGACGGGTGTACCTTAAGGGCTGCTGGCAACTTGAGGCGAACGCAGGTGGGGTTGATGATTTTTTCAATGATGTAGGGACCAATAAAGCGGGGAGCCAGTTTCCGAGATGTGGATTGGATGGGAATATTCCTGGAGGACAACCACACCTTCTGACCGATTTGATACTCGGGACCCTCCACCCTGTGTCTGTTGGCGAGACGACAATTAGCCTCCTTGGTGCGAAGGAGGGCCTCGCGGGTTTGGATCCAGACGCGCCGGCAGCGCTGCAGATGTTCCTGGATAGAGGGGACAGCAAGGTCTAGCTCCTGGGAGGGAAACAGTGGAGGGGCGTAGCCCAGGGAGGCTTCAAAAGGTGAGATGCCAGTAGCTGAGGAGGGATGAGTGTTATGAGCATATTCGATCCGGATCAAATACTCGGCCCAGTCAGATTTGTTCTGAGCGGCGAGACAACGGAGGCCGGCTTCAAGTTCTTGGTTGGCACGCTCGGCCTGACCATTTGACTGCGGGTGATAACCTGAGGACAGGCTCACACTGGCACCCAACGCAGAACAAAACGCTTGCCATGCCTGAGATGTGAACTGAGGACCCCGATCGGAGACAATGTCGGAGGGGATGCCATGGTGACGGAAGACTTGGTTGATCAGAATCTTAGCGGTTTCAGTGGCGGAGGGAAGCTGAGGAAGGGGAATGAAATGCACAGCTTTCGAAAACCTGTCAATGACCGTTAGGATTACCGTATGGCCTTGTGATGGGGGCAACCCTGTGATGAAATCCACCGCAAGGTGGGACCAGGGACGGTGTGGCGTGGGCAAGGGATGGAGGAAACCAGCAGGGGGAGAGTTGGAGGATTTTGAGCGAGCACAGACGGTGCAAGCAGCGATGAACTCACAAACCTCCTTTTCCATGTGGGGCCAGAAAAATCTCTTGCGCAGCAGAGACAGAGTTCTGTGAACCCCTCCGTGGCAGGCAATCAGGGAGCTGTGGCCCCAGACAATGACGTCAGACCTGAGAGTCGTAGGGACATAGAGAGTTCCATTAGGACAGGATGTTGGACAGGTCTCCTCACCTTGAGCCTCTTTGACACGGGTTTCAATATCCCACGTGAGGTTGGCCACGATGCAAGTAGCTGGGATGATGGTGGAAGGGGGAGAGACGTCATCCGAGCTGTACTTCCTGGAGAGGGCATCTGGCTTTGTGCTGCGGCTTCTGGGTCTGTAAGTGATTGTAAATTGAAAACGGTCAAAAAAGAGACACCAACGTGCTTGGCGTGAATTGAGTCTTTTTGCAGTGCATAAATAGGCCAGATTCTTGTGGTCTGTCCAGACGATAAACGGATAAGTAGCCCCCTCCAGCCAATGACGCCACTCCTCCAGAGCCAACTTGATGGCGAGTAACTCGGGGTTGCCCACGTCATAGTTACGTTCAGCTGAGGTTAGCTTACGTGAAAAGAATGCACAGGGTTTCAACTTGCCGGAGGACTCTTCTTTCTGTGAGAGAATGGCTCCAACGCCAGTGTCGGAGGCATCAATTTCAACTATGAACTGCCTGGAGGTGTCCGGTTGAATTAGGATAGGGGCGGAGATGAAAAGGGATTTCAACCGATCAAAGGCTTCCTGGGCTTTAGGATTCCAGACATAAGGTCGTGAAATGGAGGTTAGCTGGGTGAGGAGCGCGGCAATAATGCTAAAGTTGCGGATAAACCGACGGTAAAAGTTGGCGAACCCCAGAAATTGCTGCAGCTTCTTGCGGGAATTGGGAGGTTCCCACTGGGAAACAGCCTCGAGTTTGGCAGGATCAGGACTGGTGCTGCCAGTCGAAAAAACGTACCCCAAAAACTGGATAGACGTGGCGTGGAATTGGCACTTCTCTGCCTTAACGAATAACTGGTTTTCAAGTAATCTGGACAAGACTAAACGGACATGGTTTTTGTGCTGAACCGGGTCACGAGAAAAAATCAGGATGTCATCGAGGTAAACGAATACGAAACGGTTTAAGAAGTCGTGGAGGACATCATTAACCAACCTCTGGAAGACAGCGGGAGCGTTAGTTAGGCCAAATGGCATAACAAGGTACTCATAATGGCCAAGTGGAGTGTTAAAGGCCGTCTTCCATTCGTCGCCCTCCTTAATCCGTATGAGGTGGTAGGCAGTTTCGTAGGTCTAATTTCGAAAAGATTTGAGCCCCCTGACTGAGTCGAACACCGAACTGATGAGGGGAAGGGAATATTTGTCCTTAATATTTATTTGATTAAGCTCCCGAAAATCAATACAGGGCCGAAGAGTTTTATCTTTCTTCACGACAAAAAAGAAACCAGCTCCGACGGGTGACGAGGAAGGGCGTATGTGACCTGAAGAGAGAGCTTCATGGATGTAGGTTTCCATGGCGGCCTTTTCAGGGCCCGAGAGGTTGTACAAATGACCCTTGTGGAGAGTGGCCCCCGGAAGTAAATTGATGCTACAATCATAGGGTCTATGTTGGGGCAGTGAATCCACTTTGGTTTTACTGAAGACTGCTCTAAGTTCATGATAACAATGCGGAACGGAAGTTAAATCAATGTAATGGAGGATTTTATTGCTCGAGGGAGAAACTGAAGGAATAGTGGATTGAAGGCAGTTAGCCATGCAGAACGCGCTCCAATTGATAATGCGTTGAGCAGCCCAATCAAACTGGGGATTGTGGTTTTTAAGCCAAGAGTATCCCAGGACCACCGAACTATAAGGAGAGTTAGTGACAAAAAACCAAATGTACTTGTGATGATTACCTGAAGTGATGAGTAATAAGGGTTTGGCGTGATGAGAAATGGACGAGAGATGTTGACCCCCCAACCCGGCAGCGTTAATAGGAGTGTCTAGGGGTTCTATCGGGAGAGAGAGCTGTTGAACTAAGGAATGGTCGATGAGGCTCTGCTCAGCACCAGAGTCAACGAGGGCATGGGTATCAGAGATCTTAGACTTGAAACAAAGCTTGACAGAGACATAACAGAAGTCTTTGTGCATGGAGACGACTGGCTTACACACCCGCGGCCTGTCTTTTAGCGGGGGGCTTGGGAGTTTAAACGGCGAGGACAATGTGAGACTTGGTGACCCGGATTCCCACAGTAGAAACATAAACCCTCCTCTCGACGTTTGAGGCGCTCCTCAGCAGACAGGCGTGAATGTCCTATATGCATCGGTTCTTGAAGGGACTTGTGAGGAATAAACTGTGGAGGAGATGCAGGCATGGGGGCGGAGGAGAGTCTGCTGGAACGGCTTTACGCACCGTGTAAGGGCGTTCCTGCTGGCGCTCCTTGATGCACATGTCAGAATGTAGAGCAGCTGCAACAAGATCTTCGAAAGAGTGGGTTTCAGGCTGTGTACACAAATGATCCTTAATAGTTTTATTTAGAGATTGGTAGAAGATACCTCGCTGACCAGCCAGCTTCAACAGCTTCAACAGCTAAGATGCGAAAGTCTATCACGTGGTCACTGACAGACCGGTTGCACTGTTTTAGGTTCAGCAGTCGCCTGGTGGCTTCCTTCTGTTTACGGGGTTGATCAAAAACTAGTCTGAACTCACCCATGAAACGTTCAAACGAGAGGTGAGAGATCGGGTTAACCGCTAGGAAGGCCTGGGCCCATTGTAGCGCTTTATTCCTCAAAGAATTAATGACGAGGGCTATCTTGCTTTGATCTGTGTGGTAATATTGGGGAGCCTGTTGGAACAAAAGCTGGCACTGAAGTAAGAAACCACCAGAATTTTCCACTTCACCGTGGAAAGGCTCTGGCTGGAGACGATAGTTCTCCGGGTTCGAGGCGGAAGCGGAAGTGACCAGGTTGCTGGATGGTGGAGTAGGAGCAGGAACTGCAGGACCAGGGATTTTACCCGTTAAATCCAATAATGTTTGTGTCATACCGTCAAGGCGACGATAAAGGTCTTGCTGGGCGATGGCCATCTGAGTAAGGGCTTCGGCTTGGCATCCCAGCAAAACACCCTGGTGGTGGATGCAAGGCGGAGCCCTTCCGGGTCAGCTGGGTCAGGGTTTTGGCCAGTCCGTTCTGTCATGATCGGATCATGTGACGAACCCAGATGCTGTAACCAGGGACAAAGGGGCAAATATATATATATATATATAAAGAAAAAAAAAAACGCCCCTCTCACCCTCTGCGGGTGGTTTCTCCTCCAAGCTCGGGTCCTCTACTAGAGGCCTGGGAGCTTGAGGGTCCTGCGCAGTTTCTTAGCTGTTCCTAACACTGCGCTTTTCTAGACTGAGAGGTCTGAGGTCTTTCCAGGTATCTGTTGTAGCCACTCCTCCAGCTTGGGGGTTACTGCCCCGAGTGCTCCAATTACCACAGGCACCACTGTCACCTTCACTTTCCAGGCTTTCTCCAGTTCTTCTCTGACTCCCTGGTATTCCTCCAGTTTCTCATGTTCCTTCTTCCTGATGTTCCCATCGCTTGGCACTGCCACATCCACCACAATGGCTTTCCTCTGTTCTTTATCCATCACTACGATGTCTGGTTGGTTCACCATTACCATCCTATCAGTCTGGATCTGGAAGTCCCACAGGATCTTTGCCCTCTCATTCTCTACCACCTTCGGAGGTGTTTCCCATTTTGACCTTGGGGTTTCCAGTCCATATTCTGCACACATGTTCCTGTATATGATCCCAGCCACTTCATTGTGGTGCTCCATGTATGCTTTACCTGCCAGCATCTTACATCCTGCAGTTATGTGCTGGATTGTTTCAGGCACCTCTTTGCACAGCCTACACCTTGGGTCTTGTCTGGTGTGGTAGATCTGAGCCTCTATCGCTGTGGCGCTCAGGGCTTGTTCCTGAGCTGCCAGGATGAGCGCTTCAGTGCTGTCTTGTAGGCCAGCCCTTTCTAGCCATTGGTAGGACTTCTTGATATCAGCCACTTCAGTTATGGTCCGGTGGTACATCCCATGCAGGGGTTTGTCCTCCCATGAGGATCTGTCCTCCAGCACTGTATCCTCTGCTCTCCATTGCCTGAGACATTCACTGAGCACACTGTCAGTTGGGGCCTTGAGCTTGATGTACTCTTGCATCTTGGATGTTTCATCCTGGATAGTGGCTTCTACGCTCACTAGTCCTCGGCCTCCTTCCTTGCGGCTAGCATACAGTCCCAGAGTGCTGGATTTGGGATGGAACCCTCCATGCATGTTGAGGACCTTTTGTGTCTTAACATCAGTGGTCTGTACCTCTTCCTTTGGCCATCTTTTTATTCCTGCAGGGTATCTGATAACTGGCAGTGCATAGCTGTTTATTGCCTGGGTCTTATTTTTGCCATTGAGCTGGCTTCTCAGGACTTGCCTTACCCGTTGGAGGTATTTAGCTGTTGCAGCTTTCCTTGTTGCCTGCTCCAGGTTGCCATTTGCCTGGGGAATTCCAAGTTACTTGTAACTGTCCTCGATGTCAGCTATTGTTCCTTCTGGGATTGAGACCCCCCCTGTGTGGACTACCTTGCCTCTCTTTGTCACCATCCGGCTGCATTTCTCAAGCCCGAATGACATCCCAATGTCAGTAATGTAGATCCTGGTGGTGTGGATCAGGGAGTCAATGTCACGCTCGCTCTTAGCATATAGCTTGATGTCATCCATGTAGAGGAGGGGGTGACTGATGTTGGCCCCATTTCTGAGTCGGTATCCATAGCCAGTCATGTTGATTATTTTGCTGAGGGGGTTCAGACCTATCCAGAACAGCAGTGGGGACAGAGCATCACCTTGGTATATCCCACATTTGATGGACACTTGTGCAAGTGGTTTCCCATTGGCTTCAAGGGTGGTTTTCCACAGCTTCATTGAGTTTCTTATGAAGGCTCTTAGAGTCCTGTTGATGTTGTACAGCTCCAAGCATTCAGTTATCCATGTGTGTGGCATTGAGTCATAGGCCTTCTTGTAATCAATCCAGGCTGTGCACAGGTTGGTGTGTCGTGACTTGCAGTCTTGAGCGACTGTTCTGTCTACCAGGAGTTGGTGTTTGGCTCCTCTGGAGTCTCTACCGATGCCCTTCTGTGTGTTACTCATGAATTGATCCATGTGCCTATTTATCTTGGTTGCAATGAGGCCTGACATGAGCTTCCATGTTGTGGAGAGACAGGTTATTGGTGGGTAGTTGGATGGGACTGCACCCTTTGAGGGATCCTTCTGGATCAGGATCGTTCGCCCTTCCGTTAGCCATTCAGGGTGAGTCCCATCTCTTAGCAGCTGGTTCATTTGTGCTGCCAGGCGCTCGTGGAGTGTGGGAAGCTTCTTTACCCAGTAGGCATGTATTATGTCAGGGCCCGGTGCTGTCCAGTTCTTCATAGCTGAGACTCTTTCTTGGATGTCTGCCACTGTGATGGTTACTGGATTCTGTTCAGGGAGGTTGCTGTGTTCTTTTCTCAGAGAGACCAGCCACTGGGCATTGCTGTTATGTGCTGTCTCTTTCTCCCATATACCTTTCAAGTACTGTTCAGTTTCTAGCCTTGGTGGGTCTGCTCGGCTGTTTTGACCCTGCCACTGAGCGTACACTTTCGCTGGTTGAGTTGCGAACTGCCTGTTTATTCGTCTGGCTTCATTGTCTCTTGTGTACCTCTTTAGGCGGCTGCTCAAGGCTAGGAGCCTTTGTTTGGCAGTTTCCAGGGCTTCAGGTATGGGCATCTGGTTGTATCTCTTCGGTACTTGCTTTCTCATTGTACCTCTTTGAGCCTCTGTCAGCTTACTCACATCCTTCCGAGTTGCCTTGATTTTGGCCTCTAACCGTTGCTTCCATGGTGAGTATTGTTTCCTTCCATGGTTGCTCTTATAGCCAAGCATCTCCAGGATCACTGCTGCTGAGGTGTAAAACAGTTCATTGGTTTCTGTGATGTTTGTGGTAGGAATTGCCCTCAATGCTTCATTCACAGTTTCCAGTAGACTTTCAGGCAGTACATCGCTTAACCGTTGTAGCTGGTGTCGGGGTTGCCTAGTGTTCATTGTAGACACTATCTTGTTTTTCAGGTCAGTTGCTGCCTCGCTCAGCGTAATTGTGGTTGTTAGGGCTGTGTAGCCAATCTCAGGGTGTGAGTGTGGTATAACCTCCTCTCTGACCTGTTGTTCTGGCTATCCCGTGGCATTGTATTGTATCGCTTCAATCGCTTCAATCGCTTCAATCTCAAGCTGTGATAGGAGTTGGCGTTTGTGGATATTCGAGCATTGGGCTACCAGTTGTTTGGCAGTTAGCCTTGATTGTGGGTTTCGAAGCATCCATTCATTCCACATTCTCTGCATGTAACCACGCTGTGTTGGATTACTTGAGTAGTAACATCCTAACAGATCCTTGTTCTCGCATCTAGTCCATTTCCGTCTTGTTCCAGTAGCCCATTTTCTATCAGAGTGCTCTGGTCCCCCAGCACCTGACACAGACCTTGTTTGGCCGGGCAACGTCTGAGCCGGCATGACATGTGGTTCATTGTCTCTCATATAGTGAGGTAGGCATTAGCGTTAAGGGTCTTGCCCAAGGACCCTCACTGGGTGATGTTAATGGCCCGTCATTGTTATGGCATTTGCCCCATTTCCATTGTTATGGTAATTACCCCATTGCCATTCCATTAATTACCATTGATTGTTCATTCCGCCCTGGGAATCGAACCCGGGTTCTGCACCTTACCAACCGAGCTACCCAGCCGCTATATATATATATATATATATATATATATATATATATATATATATATATAAACAATCCAGCACATAACTGTAAGATGGGAGCGCCACAATCAAGTGGCTGGAATAATATACAGGAACATGTGTGCAGAATAGCAACTGGAAACCCCAGGTCAAAATGGGAAACACCTCTGAAGGTGGTAGAGAATGAGAGGGTAAAGATCCTGTGGGACTTCCAGATCCAGACTGACAGAATGGTAATGGCGAACCAACCAGACATGGTAGTGGTGGATAAAGAACAGAGGAAAGCCGTTGTGGTGGATGTGGCAGTGCCAAGCGATGGGAACATCAGGAAGAAGGAACATGAGAACCTGGAGAAATACCAGGGACTAAGAGAAAAACTGGAGAAAGCCTGGAAAGTGAAGGTGACAGTGGTGCCTGTGGTAATTGGAGCACTCGGGGTAGTAACCCCCAAGCTGGAGGAGTGGCTACAACAGATACCTGGAAAGACCTCAGACCTCTCAGTCCAGAAAGTGCATTGCTAGGAACGGCTAAGATACTGCGCAGTACCCTCAAGCTCCCAGGGCTCTGGTAGAGGACCCGAGCTTGAATGAGAAACCACCCGCGGAGGGTGAGAGGAGCACGTTTTTTTTTTTTTTTTTTTTTTTTTTTTTTTTTATATATATAGTAATATTATATACAGTTTTATATTCTCAATCAATTTCTGTTCTGCAAAATATAAGGCAAAGGCATAGATTTTTTTTACATTGGAAAATTAACTATTCATCAACATTGATGAATAAATAAGGTTCTTTTGGCATTTTCTAGAAGACCCATCTGGCTTTGAGAATGATTGCTTCGTTATACTATATATTATTGAAACCTTTCTATCAAATATTAAATGTAATCTTTAATCATAAATGCAAACATTTTATGTAAGCGTCTTAATGAATTGGAATGTATTTCTCCTTTCTAGTGATGCAGAATCAGTACAAATGAACCCTGAATATTCAGTGTATAAGGGTGCTGCGAGTGGGTGGAAACTGTACTTTCAAACACACGAACACCTTTTGATTTCCTCTTTTTGCAGCCACTGTCAAGGCCTCTGTCTTCCACACATGCACTGGATAATCACTGAGGATTAATGTCCGCATGAATCTGTCAGTGCATTTCTTCGTTTAAATAGCTGAATACGAGCTAAACTGAAGTCTAGCACCGCAAGAGTTGTTTTTCGTCTTTCAAGTAAATGAGAATTTGTCTCACTCAGTTGTAAGACAAATGGAAAAAAAATGCAAAATTGTCCCATGCAGCACATGGTGTGCAATAACAACTACAACAACAAGAGATAGCAAAAGTGTGTCTGTGATTTTGATATATGGGTCAAATTGGAGCTCATTAGTGGTTCATACCAAGTACCGTAACTCTGCAGGGAGCCATAGAAGTAGAGTGCATATTTATGGATGAGATCTGCTGCATGAAGGCATGTGTCCTGTTTCATTTAGAAACTTGGTGTCCAGCTGCTTGTATAAACATGGCACTGGTAAATTTAATGATGAAGTAATACAGCCAGGGTGACACTGGTTACTAATTTAATTCTTTTGAGCAAACTTCCTCAGAGATTTTGGACTTCAGAAGGAAGAGGAGAAGAGAGAAGAGGGGGAGAGGGAACGGAAGTGACTGAGGGAGATTGGAATACACAGGGATAGATGTGGGAGCAATTATTTCTAGATTTTCCTCTTCTTTTTCCTCTCTCTGTCCTCACTGTCTTTTTCTTTCAAGTTCTATTCCTTTTGGTGTTATCTCTTTCTTGCTACTTTCTTCCTCTGAGAGAAAATGCTTTTTTTTTACCCTTTGTTTGCACTCTGTCAGTTTGTTAAAAGTCCAGGGGGTAAAAAAAGGGGAGAAAGATATTGAGGGGAAGAGAGGAGGACGTATGATTGTTGTCAAAACCTAAATGCTGTGTTTTTTAAATTAAGATTAGTTGTAGTTTCTGGAACATTCTAGATACCAGACCACTTTAGAAAGCTTTAATTTCCAGTCATATTTTTGCTGAAATGGGTTAAACTGCAAACCTTCTGCATCTTGCTTACACAAACTATTTAACCTGGAAAAAAATGTAAGTGAATATGTCAATAAAGGCTGGATTTCTTTAGGAGTTTAATGAAAATTACTTTGGATTTAAAAAAAAAAAAAACTAAATAAAAACCAGCTTTGCATTGATCGCTGAGTAGCTTCTGCATTTGAAGAGGAGAATTGACATGTGGTGTGATTGCTCTTCATTTCCACTTTCTACTCTTCATATCAGTGCATGGCAGCTACTGATTCTTTTGATGTTTCTTTCAGTCCATTTTTCTGCAGAGCTGCCCCTGGCTATCAAGTTTTTAGGACAGATGTACTTCACAGTCTGTCTGTAGGTTCAAATTTATGTAAGTATGAAAGAAAGCTGGGGCAAATTTGAAATAAGTAACTGTCAAAATCCATTCATCTATTTTCTTTATGGGCTGCGCTTCATTCTGTTCAGGGTCATGCAGAGTGTTTTGAGGTGCCTGTAAACTTGTCATTGAGCTTGAGGCTGGATAAAACCTTGAGCAAGTCACAAGTCCACCACAGGGCCTCACAGTGGCAAATGAAATAAACATCCAAACTTAAACAGATCTGGTAATTAACTAAATGTGTGTTTTTGAAGAGTAGGAGGAATACTAAGAGAGAACCCACACTGGTTCATGGAGAATGCAGTAATTTCACACTTACAGGCCTCATTTGAGATACTGTTCCAAATTGAATTCTTCTTACAACAGATGCCACAAATATTTTTTATGTTCGATAACAACACACAGGATACTAAAAAAAGATAAATAACTGGAACTTGTTTTGTTTTTTTTCTTCTTCACCACAGAGGTTTATTAAAAGGACCGCTAAACTTTGATGTCACCCATCAAATTCTAAACCAGGTAAGTTGACACAGTGACTGGAGTTTGTTTTGCCCGCTCCATCTTCCAAATCAATAGGAAATGGCTCATTTTTCGAAACCAGCTTCCAGTGATCATTTGAAGAACTGCAAGATAAGGCACTTCTCTGTTTATGGTGCAGAACATAGGAGCTTGGTTGAAAAACACGTCACCTTAGCTTAAATTGCTTGATTGTACATCTATCTAGACACTTTCTTGACCTCTTATTGTGACCCTAATAATAAGTGGTAACTTAGTGGGTTCAATCAACATTTTGGTCAATGAAATCCATCGCTGTGGGCTTGGAGACTTTGACTGGAAAAAAGACCAAAAGTTTGTGCAGAAATAATGTGTAAAGTCCCCGAAATGTTTTGATTCTAAAACCTGAGACAATTCTTCTTTGTCACACACTTTTTGTCTGCATGAGTTGAACTGGTAGGGATCGGCCACTGCAGTTTTTAAATTTCAACCTATGTCTTATATGCCTTCACCGTCCACTCAATCACTGTGCATTTGTTTAGTGGAATCACACACCTGCCTACTTTTATATGATTACGTTTTATATTTAGCTAATCTTCAGTCTATAGACTGCTACTGCTTGTAAGTTTATTGTAACATCATTTCATTGCTATAACTTTTCTTTTCTCTTTAAAACTGTTCAGGAAAAAATAAAAAGTGTGTACCTGTCTTTTGTGTCATCTTTTGGTCAGTGTCAAGAATTTATAAACAAATACATGATTTCAATACACGCCCCAATTTAATATCAGGCCAAAAATAAAACAAAAATCATGACATCTGATATTGTCTGTTATTTTTTTCCAATAATAGCTCCACCCGTTTAACATAGCTTAACCCAAGTCCATGTTCCCTGTTTTTTTTTTTTAATATTTTTTCCCCCCTTGTCTATTGACTCATAAAGCAAGGCCAAAAGTTTTTCTCTAACTGGAACAGAAGCTCCTGATATCTGCCTTATGGTACTTCTCCCACTTTTTTTAATACTCAAACCTGGACACTTTTTAGCTAAATGGGAAAATAAAAAGCAGGTGTATTTGCATATTATACCTGGTGTATATGAACGTGAGACAGTTTTTGCATGCGGTTATCCATCTGAGAGAGACTACACACCTTTTGTATGTTTGTGGAGAAAAGGAGGGAGGGAATTTGGGGCATATGGCTGAGAATTCCCTGAGATCCCACCTCAAACACTGCAGTATTCAAGACATAAATCACCCAGATTGCTGAAACACACAGTTAAAATCTACTCTTAAGCTCATGTATCTATCGGTGCATGTGCATACATGTTTTTTGCACATGCACATTTTCTGGTGATTACTCTCCTGCAAGCATATTTAGGCCTGTATAGGAAGATCACAAATGTTTACTAAATTACCATTTGTTCAATTGTGCACCACGTTGTTTTCTTTCTTTTCCGTTTACAGTATTTCTAAGTACTCATCCTCACAATATATATGTTACATAGTTTAAAAAGCTTATTGTGTGTTACTACAAAGCCAAATTTATATTCCCCATCTCTGGTCCAGCCTGACCCTTTCAGTGTTTCAGGTTCAGTGCAGGGTCTCCACTGCTATCACTCAAACCATATGGTGGTGGCATCAGTTAAATTGCTGCTGTTTTAGTGTTGCCTGGCTTGCATACAGATCAAATGCTTAAATACACTCACATGTGCACAAAGACTTGCTGGCTTGTATGCACCCAAACAAAGCCATATGGTCCTTCTTGCCTCCTAATTTACTGTATCTGACCCTAGTTTAGCTGAAGGACGTCTGCAACCTCAAGCACCCGCATCTCTGTAGGCTACAGAACACAAAAGAAAAGATAAAGTTGAAAGAAGCACAAAGAACTTCGATTTAGTTTTAAGTCAGCCCAGATCCCAGACGTTCTGCTGCCCAAAGCCACTTATACTCCACCACAGATTGAAGGAGATCAAATCTGAAGATAACGGGTTATAAAGATAAATTTTCACTTTCTCTCGTCAGTACTGCTGTGTGTCAGATGCTTTTTTCCTCTTCTTCTTTAAGTTATGGACCTGTCCTGTTTGCATGTTTTTCCTCTTGTGTGGAAGGTCAGACTTTTATCCGCAGAGACCAGACTTTATCCAGAAAAGGACAGACTTACTGCACTTCTAACTGCCTTATCAAATGCCTGCATATGTGTGCTCCAGCAGTCGTACAGGCCTTTTGTGTCTGTTAAGTGGGAACATGTCTATGGATGTCTTCTATGCTCCCAGCCATTAGAAAGGGCTCATATAACCAGCTTCTGGGCTTCAGAGACACACATGCACTATAAATACGCACCACTTAAGGGCCTGTGGGGGACACAGTACACACATGCAGTACACAAACGTGAACAAAAGCAGATACCCTGCAAGCAGTGGTTCCATTGCTCCCTATTAAGCCTTCAAATGGATGTTTAGATTTGTGCTTAATAGCAGCAGGCCTCAAATCTATACTTTTTATAACTCAGCAAGGTAAAAATTATACATTCCACATTGCAAAACATTTCTTTTCACTTATCCTATTGTTTTCTGCATTCATGTATTAAGCTTTGATCAAGAACATAAATCATATATTGTAGTTACACTTGGTCTGGAGTTTCCAGAAATTTTATTACCATAGTTTTTGTTTTATATTTGGTCACTTGATGGTCTCTTAGAGCTTTACCAGAGCTGTTGACCAGGAGTTAGCATTGGCAAAGGGATATATTTTCATCCTCTATTTGCTGGTCTGTTTTCTGCTTTTGTACCCATATGCATTTGTGAGCATTTTATATTTATGTTATGGATGTGCAAGAGGAAAAAAGAAAAAAAAAACTCCTTCAGCATTGGTATTTTTACTCTTAGCACTTTGTTTTGGCAGCATGTTCACTACTTTTATCTGGTATCAGAGTAATGGTCAAAGCAGTGTTAGACATAAGATAGTAGACACACAAACCCACACAAAAACTGCTACAACTACGCTTACTAGGACCTGTAACTGACTTCTCTTGACAAAATCACCCATCATCATTTGATGGTGATGGGTGATTTTGATGCTGAGGTCTAAACTTTAGCTTTTTTGTTACTTTAGTCCTAAATTTAACCATGTGGATTAAAATTGCATTCCTGCATATTTTGAAAGGTTACATGTCCCCCTTAGGCATATTGGTCCCCATTAGGTAAGTGGTTTTTAACATGAATGGTCCTTACAAGGTAACAAAAACATGAACACACATGCACACAGAGTCTTGCATGAGCAAACACTGAAGCCTGTATGCACACTTTTAAGTTGATGTTTTAGTTTGTGTTCTTCACTTGGCCTCAGCACCTTGAGTCCATTTCTTTCTCAGAATGTCAAACTTGTCCTGTTTTTTTCTTTTTCATTATTTCATTTTGCCCGTTAAGAGAATCCCAGTAGAGTTCCTGCCTGTTGGTATGTCTGTCCGCCAGTGGGATAGTCTGTCAAAGCCTGCATTTCCTGATAAAAGCACCATCTGTCTTCTTGTCTATCTGGTCAAATTGTTCGTCCATCTGTCTGGCCATGCGTATGCACGTCTCTTTTTGGATTTTTGGTATTAGATTTTTCTAAATGTTTTGTTCTGCTTTACATAGTTTTTGGGTCTCATTGTTAACATGATAATCTGTCCATATGTGTTTTAGTATCTGACCCAAAGACAGGGATACTTTTCAATCTGTTGCATTATTATGTACACACTGACACTAAAACACGTTGACCTCAGTATTGGTTATGGCAGAATATATTAGCACCATTGCATTTTAAAGACCCATTCCATTGAAAATGATGTATTTGGTGTTTTTTAACATGTTCTTGTGGCATTTTTCTCTTGAAGGACATATAATAAGAATATTATGTATTTCTTTATTCAAATGGTACTTAAACAGAAGCAGGAAACAAAAACAAACGCTGTTTCAAAAATATCGTATTTAAAACATAGAAAATACACTGGGTGGGCCATAAGCTCCCTGCTCCAAGCTTTCATCAAGGGGGAGGGAAAGGGTGGGCAATGTTACTGTGTACCAACTCTCTCGCCCACAGCTCAGAAGTGAATTTCTAATGAACTACTTTGGCGCTGCAGATGCTATGTTCTAGAAAACAACACTTTTTTTTTTTATTGTGGTTAAAACCAAAGTATGTAACTGCAGTTCTATGAATTGCAGATGACCGCCTGGAGATCAGGAGGGATGAAATTGAAATGGCATTTTCATGATTAAAAGACCACTGGAAACACTTTTAGAATAGATCAAAAGAAGATCAGAGTGGGACTTTAAAAACTATCTGGAATAGAGTTAAAATGTTTTATTTATTTATTAATTTATTTTAAGGGAGTTGATGTAATCTTGATTTAACTTCACAATCTATAGAAAAACTAATAATAGCCAACAAATAACTCCAAGCTCTTTATTGATGGAACGTCAACAAATGCAAATAAGATATGACTTCGGTTCCCCAAAGTGTCCAGGAAATGTACATGCTGCTTGAAGGAGGGTTGAACCACCAAACTACACTCATTAGTATATGACAACTTTTGGGACTTGAAATTTTGGGGTTTAATTTGCAGGCAGCGAAGTTTTTTATTTGTTAATGTGATGATTGTGCTTCTGGATTTGGTTTTGTCAGTCATGTTTTGATAATGTCATGTTTTATCTTTTTCCCCTATCAGTCACACCAAGTTTAGGTTGGTAATCATCCACAGCTGTCTTTATTTCAGTTAATTACCCACAGCCTATTTAAGTGTCTGGTTTTTCAGTTCTTCATTTTCAGGTCACCTGCTTTGTCACCTTTTTGTTTGCGCTGAGTTTTGTCATGTTTAAATTTAGTAATTAAATGTTTAAGTTGTAGCCATCAAGCCTGTTCTTCCACATTTTGTGTCCTAGACCACCAGTTCCTGACAGTTACTATTAATTGTATTTTTTTTAAGACAAAGCAAATATTTAAACAAAATTCAAGATGCCAAACAGACTAGTCAAACTGTTTCATATTAGCTCATCTTTCATGATTTAGCTTTTTGTTAAAGTTTGCAACAGTTTAGTTTGTGAGATGTTGAACCTGCTGTTTACTAAAAGGGAGTGGAAAAGCCCCAAACCTAAAAGAATCTTACTCCCTTTCCAAATTTCACATATCAGAGGTTGTTGAACAGTAGAACAGTTTCCTGGAAGGTTAATTTATTTAACAAATTTAACAAAACTCTCAGAACCAACAAGACATTTGTTTTTTTTTTTATCCAGGCAGTGTAGGATTTTTTTTCTTGTTGGGGGCAAGGAGAAACCCTAAGATGTAATGATTTCAGTTCTACTAAGGTGTGGCACTATGACCAGGTGCTGCAGGAAGAATGACTTGTGTGCTTGAAATCAAAGTTTTTTCATTTGATCTTTTTTGATAAATTAGTTAAAATTAAGGGCTGCATGGGGGTATAGTGGTTGGCACTCTTGCCTCACAGTAGGCCCCATTGTACATACATGGGTTTTCTCTGGGCTCTCTGTCTTTCTCCCACAGTTCAAAAATATGCTTTTTGGTAGATTGATGACTCTAAATTGTCCCTTAGATTTGAGTGTGTGGTTACCTGTCCTATTGGATCATGTGATGGACTGGTAAACCGTACAGGGTGTACCTTGGCCTGACAGTAGCTGGATAGGCTTCAGTGATCCTACACCTTACTGAACAGGTGATGACGATTAATGAAACATTACCAGTTTAAGTTGATAAAAACAAGAATTATGAGGGTTCAAACAACAAGAGAGGAGGAAAAGGAAAGTAGAAAAATATATCTTCAATGCTGGTTTACATCTCTTCAGGGTTACAGGCATTTAAGTCAATCTTAAGTCAGTAAAATACTACAGAGAAGATGTTAGTGCTTTGACCTAAGGACAATTTTGTAACTCTTCTTTAACTCACTTATGTGGAATGAAGGGTAAACTTGTGCAAACCTGTTACAGAAATCCAGGGAAAGATTTAGTGATAGGTTTATCTGTGAGCCACTGAACCACAGGGCCGGACCACAAAATATTTCTTGTGTTGGGGGAACTTAAGGTGAGGTCTGCTGTGGCAGGGATCCAAGTGCAGCACGACAGAAGTCTGCACTTACTCGTGGATCTCTGGGTGCACCCCAGAGGTCTGACAAAACTGCTTAATCTTGTCTTGAAACTCTTTGGCTTCAGCTTCAACAACTTTGCAAGTGTTCACATGCACTTTTGATGAATCAATTGTTTCAGTATGTTTAGTTTTTCCCATGGAGTTTAGCAGGAGCTGGGATATTATCTGCAGTCTGAAAGCATAAGAGGAAGTTTATATTTTGAGAGAAAAAGGATCTGTTAGACTGTAGTTAAAATAATGTCAAACAATAAGAGGTAGACTGAAGAACACTATCTGCCAGACCAGTGGTAGAATAGAGGGGGGAAAGGGTTTATTTTTAAATTTATTTTTTGTGGTTCCCCTCTGTGTGAATGTGTGTATGTGTCTGCTTATCAAAGTGTGTAAATGTGTGAACGTACGTGCAATATTTTTCTTGCAAGTTTTGATCCATTAGTCTGTCAGCTCTTTCCCATGATGCTTAACAGCAACATGAACAGCATGTCTGGGGAAAAATGACAATCTTGAAAAGAAATTCTGACTCATTTCTATTAATTTTCCAACATAGCTGTTCTGTGCAGTTCCTTCAGTCTTCTTAATACAGATCTCTGTCTAGAACATTTTTGCTTAGTTCCTTTAACTTTCAGGTTTTTGCTATTGCTTTTTTTTTTTTTTTTTTTTTTTTTTTTTTTTTATTGACTGCTACCTCTCCGCTGCTAACACATAGTATGCCTTCTTGATAAAGGGTAAATTACATTATTGGCTAGTTTGTGTGCAACGCCACACAAGATTAGAGACTGAAATATCACATTTTAAAGCTAAAAAAAGATAGAGGCCAGATTTTGTTCATGTCATGACAAGTGCATCTAGAGACCAATTTAGTTTTTATTTGATCCATATTTGTTCCTTTTAAATTCAGTTAAAAAAAAAAAATTATGTAAACTATTACTTTTCCTTAAATAACGGTGCAAACTGCACGTTTACAAGTTGAGATTTATAATATGCTCTGCAACTGTGGCAATGGTAGTGAAGTTGTTGTAGTGGTGAGGTCTTCAAACAATTTCCTATGCTAGTTTTGTTTCTGTGGTTGAAAAGAAAAAAGCCAGACAGTTGTAATTCTTGAATCTTGTTTGTTGAAAAATTGGACCTAAGCTGCATAGTCTACACAAATAATGCTCATCTGTCTTTTTTGTTTTAAAATACAAATTTCTGCTTTATTTTTTGTTTTGTTTTCATGTTGTCTTGTTTTTCCCCAATTTTGTGTGTGTGTGTGTGTGTGTGAGGGCGCGCAAAGAGATATGTTAATGCCTAAGAAAACTGTTTTTATTCTGTAATCCCCTCTTGCCTGCTGCTTCAGAATGAGAAGTGCTGTATAAATAGTTTGATTTGTTAAGTTTAATCTTATTGACAAAAAAAGGAAAATGTGTACTTCCACCAAACTTATCACTTGCTGGCTCAAAGGTTTACCGTTTTGAAATGTTAAATAATATAAATACAATTATTAAAGTGAGTTTTTGATAGGCATATTGGCTATTTCTGGGTTCAAAGCCTTAGTCACGTGCACCCATACAAAGGGTGGTTGACCCGTGATGGGGGCTGCAGGTTTTTGGGTTGTCCGGGCCGGTGGAGGGTAGTAGATAGGTGAAGCTTAAAGGGGAGCGCAGATGTGTCTTGCTGTAAGGTGGCTCCTAGGGCCACCCTAAGGGACGTCATAAAAGTGGATGTGAATGTTGTTACGTGTCCTTATGGCAAATGGGTAATGCTGTTGTATGGTGCCCTTTACACAGAATTTCAGTTGTTAAGGTGTGCACACTATCCTTAATGACCTCGTAAAAATACTGCATGCACAGGGTGTACAGGTGATACGTAAGTGCCCGTAAGATGCCAACATAAGTTACGCGTTGTCTAATTTCCTAATTTCTAACAGCCAAACTGCATTCAAGGGATGGGCTAAGAGCACACACCTTTCATTTAAACAGCAGGGTTTGGGGGGAATGAAAACAAAAAAATGGCTCAGACTCACCTCATTTGCCCTTGCATACCTGTAGAAAAAATTTACATGAGCATTTTCATTTTAACATTTCAAATTTTTCACCAGCAGACAGCCCACATAAGACAAGTTGTGACTAAGGCTTCAGACTCACTCTGGTCTAGTAGTTTGTTGTTTCACAGCATACATGTCAACTTGGATACAAGAGAAAAATGGACATGGAAATTGACTTATTTTCCATCAAATGCAAAACGTTCATGTTGCCTTAAGGTTATAGTCAAAGTCCCAAACCCTTGTGCATTCTGAAAGGTTTCTGTTGGGACTTTAAGAGAAGGCAGCAATACTCCATACTTGGCCTGGTTGCAGTGGGTTTGAGGCTTGAAAGGTAACCGGAAAATCTGATCTGGGACAAGGCTGCAGGTTCTGATACTGTCCAATTCAGAGCTCAGACAACCCATGTGCAACAGTGAGGAAGCATTCTCCAGCGCTATAATAACCTCAGTGTGAGTAAGGGAAACCGTGTCTGGTCTCCAGGAGACAGCTTGTCTTTTTTTTTTTTTCTTCTGATTCTGATAAAGCATCTCATCCATCTGTTCTTTGCAATTACCAACCAGCAGTAGTGGCATCTCACAGGAGAAGGTGAGGCTAAAGAGGCTGTTGTTACTTCACCTACATTGGCAATCGAAATGTATATTAGTATCTACTGTTATTTGCTTTCTGTCTTGTAAGAAGGTTTAAGATGCTTCAGAGCCCTTTCTAAATTCTATGAAGTCTTACTGTTTTGGAGATTTTTTTATTTGATCTTATTTTATCTATCCATTTATTTTGTGAATTCAACAGCCTCCTCCAGAATGAAGCAGATGGAGTCCTTTACATCTTCTGAACAGTTAGACTAAGCAGCTGTGCATTTGAGAAGTTGGTCAGCAGAAGAAACTCAAGAGTTTGTACTCTCCACTTCTCTTTCTGTAATTCCATACCCCTCATACCTTCAGTACAGCAAATATCATTTGCAGAAGTGATCCTAAACCCCAAATAACCTGCTGGAAGTAGATTAAGTGTGAAGAGCAACACAGAGGCTTTTTGCAGCAAAGGTTAGAGCAGACAGAGTAAAATCTGGTGGTAGGCGGTTGAAGATGGTTCGGGAATATACTAGAAGTCTTTTAGTTGCTCAGATGCTCCTTTGTGTTTTGTCTAAGTCAGTGTTTTTCAACCTTTTCTGAGCCACGGCACACTTTAACCTTAAAAAAAATCCCGCGGCACACCAGCATCCAAAAATTAAAAAACAAAACAAAAAAGGAGAAACTCATAGTCTGTATTGATCTACAGTCCCTCCACAATCTCACATGCATTTTTGAGATAATTGTGGCAGAAAAAGCTGGAAGTTGCAGCTGTTTTTTCTAAAAGATGCAATAAAAGTTAAGTTAGAAGATTTGAAAACAGTTTGAGGTGTGTTCGTTGGTTTCAAGACGTTTAACAACAGATCTCCTTGTGCGCTGTCACTTTAACCCAATGCATCATGGGAGATGTAGAGCATAAAACGGCCAGAGATCGCTTTTCAGAGCTTCATTGTTTTGTTCTCTTGTTCCACGGTCTAATACCGGATTCTGTGGAAAGCTACACCGCTAAAGACGAGCTTTAGCTGGTATTTTTGTGGAAACTGAGAGACTTTGTGAACTAAATCGGGACAAGGAAGTGAAGACTTTAAGTACTTCTGATTGGTCAGACTGATGACATGTGATTAAGCCTTCAAGAATGATTGGAGACAGTTAAAGGGGCGGGACTTTTCTATAATACAGCCGAAGCAGCAGATAAATCGTGGTACCGTCATTCTGATCCAAATGTCTTTAATAAAATAAACGCAAAGAAAAAGTATTTTACGATCTTCTATATTCCTAACTACTCAGTGTTTTATCAGGGCCTGTTTGCATGAACACAGAGCTGACATCCTGGAGATGGGAAATGTTTTTGGATCAGTTAATGAGGGCAAATTCCCACGGCACACTTGACCATCTCCCACGGCACACTAGTGTGCCATGGCACACTGGTTAAAAAACACTGATCTAAGTAACTGGAAATACAATAACATGTTTTTCTTTTCTTTTTTTCACTATATGAACTATTACTATAGTTTTACTATATGCTTAGTATATAGTTTTACAGTATTGTGTACTTTTAAAACAAAGTCAGATTTGGGGAAAATTTGCCGAACGGTTTTTCTTCTTTAACAAAAAAAAAAAAAAAAAACAAAAAAAAACGAAATATGGAATAGTATTTAAAACATTTTAAAAATAATGGCTTAGGTAGTGATACGTTCATGGAATTACCCAGACCAGCTTTCTGATTCTTGTTTATAAAAGTAGTGTATTTGGGGGTAAATCAGCTGCATATTGTTTTAGTTTTGCTTTGTCTGGCAAAAGTTGAAGCTCTGGAAAGTTCTATTTGGCATTCCTATTCAACCCAACTAAAAAGAAAAGAATTAGTTTTAAAAACTTTAAATGATAAGCTTGAATAAGATCTAAACTGTATTTTAAATTAAATAACAAGGTTTTGTCAAGTGTGAATTAAGGAAGGCAAAGATCTTTACATTATTTGTAATCCCATAATCCACCTGGAACCAGCAAGCCAATAAAAGACTGAAACTCTGCAAAAAGGCACTTTTAAAGTTTTTAATTCTTGTACAACATAAACATGTAAGACTCAAAGATTTGTTGAAGCCAAACACTTTCTTTTCATACATTTTAATTATTTTTGCTTGATCTGACTGTCGTGAAAAGTCATACCTAATGTCACACTCAATTTCACACCACCTTTATTGTGTCTACAAAGACACCTTTAAGGTGTCATGAGTCAACATTTGCCTCAGCAGACAGCATATAGATGGATCTTGTAGTTTGTTCATACTGGACACTATCTTATAACCTTTCACTTGTTAGCTGCTCTTGTGATTTTTTTTTATCAGAAATGAGAAACAAATTATCAGCGCAACCTTGAAAAAGATTTAAGTTTAGATTTTTATTATCTTATTGTGATAGTATGGGGCAGCTGTGTGGGCTGTTTATTGCAATTAGTAATACAGAGTATAAAACTGCTAAAAAAAAAAAGACACCTGCTCATGAAAGTGCCTCAATTTGGTGCTTAAAGTGGATCTTTTCTCTTTGGTTCTTAGTTATTGGAAAAATTTTTAGACCCACTCTTTTAACATGATTTTGTAGCGTATTTCTCATTTATATAAAGAAAATTCTTTATTCAAATTGTTGAGTCAGAAGTAGATGAAAAATTGCCATTAGAAAAAGCTTGTAGTTGCGGCATGGAACCTACAACCAGCTGGCTACAACCTCCCTGCTCTGCTCCGTTCTGATGCATCCATTTGCAGGAAAACTAGATCCATGTTTCTTGTTCCCTCAAAACTGTACAAATAGCCCCAGTATTGCCATTTTGCTGCACCACTAATGTTTTGTTGGAGTTATATAGGACTGTAAGCTAGTAGGATAAAGTGTAAACAGATAAATGATGAGATTTTAGAGTGGCCTTTTCTTGTGGCCTGTCTAAGGCACACCTGTGTAATAATCACGCTGTCTAATCAGCATCTTGATATGGCACACCTGTGAGGTGGGATGGATCGTCTTGGCAAAGGAGAAGTGCTCACTATCACAGATTTAGACAGATTTGTGAACAATAGTTCAGAGAACTGGTTATTTTGTGTATGTGGAAAATGTTTCACATCTTTGAGTTCATACCATAAAAAATGGGAGCAATAACAAAAGTGTTGCGTTTATATTTTTGGTCAGTGTATGATTGGAGAGGGATTTTAAAAACTTTGATTTTTTTAAATTTTTTTTTATCTTTGATACACTTTTATTGTACTTGCTTTTTAAATATAAATTACATATGGTTTGATTTGGAATTGTACGCTTTTGAAAATATAGCCAGTAGCCCTGTATGAAAAAAAAAATTTAAAATATTTTTTAAAGCTTCTTAAAACAATTATAAACTGAAGGATTTTGTTGAAAGTTGCCTTTGTTCAGTGTTACTTTGTTATTTTTGGTTTTGTCAGAAGACAAAAGATGTCAAATGACAGGATGGTTGTCATCAACTGCATTGTGGTGATTTTTCTCCAGATGGAATTCTAGATGGAAAAGCTGTCAATTAGTTGGCAAGCCATGAAAATTCACACTTTATCTGTGGGATATTTTTGCAATTATTCTATTCACAAATAAAGCAACAGCTTGCCAGGTACAAACTCATTTGCATGCAGCTCATGGTATTGCAGTTTGCCTTCTCACTCTCACCTTTGTTCCATGTCAAGTATTCAGGGTTCAAAAATACCAGCCAGTGTCCCTGATACAAACTGATCTCACTACCAAGGGGGCACAGCACGGTGATGACAATGGGCCAAACGTTGCTGCACCTTGTTAAAGAAGTGTTTTATTTCTAAATAATAAAATCCTTTCATTTTTAAGGCCCTGAGATAAAGGCTGATTTGCACCAGTCTGTCTTCATTGCGTTGACACAAAAAAATAGAACATTCATAATCAATCAGAACGTTTACATCGACTCCGCCATGTCTGCGTTTGACGTCTCTCCACCACAATGCAAGCTTTACGCAAGAGTTCTGTTTCCAGTCTGCTGATCGCTCGATTTTGCTGTAACAAGCTGGAGAAGCTGGACACGGGTCCAGATTTCAAAATGGAAACGTCCTTTGTACTTCCTTTTTACAAGATAAAACTTTAAACATTTTCGTTTGTATTAAAGATGACATTTTCACACAGTGACACAGGTTAACGCAGCAGAATACACCATCATCCATTTTTCCCATGAACACTGAATGTTTCGTTTTGGAAGTACAAAAACACAACATACGACACAAAACATGCATTTTAAAAAGGACTGGGTGAGGAAGAGGGTATGGGGGCCTAATTGCCAAAGTTTGGGATGTTTCTGAAACTGGGGAGGCAGGACACTACTCCGGAAGCCAGAAGAGAGGGCAAACGGACCGGAGACGCAACGGAGACTATGTAAACTAACGTAAGGTTAGGAGACTGACTCCCCACGCAACACAAGGGAGAGGCACCACAGACAGACCAGTGTCAATCCAGCATATGACAGACATTTATTAATAATTTGGAGATTGCCGGTCCATACGTGTTGAATGTACTGTAATTTTGTGAGGAAGTCAGAAAAGCTGCAGAAAACAGCAATGAAGAGAGCATGCAAACTCCATGCAGGAAATAATTATTCCTTGCTGTGAGATGACAGTACTCACTTGCACACCCCTGTGCTGCTCACTAAAGAGGTGTGATGGGTGAAATCATTAAAGGATTAATAGCATTCAGACTGATAATCCAAGAGGGGCTTTCCACAAAAGTATGTTTTTTCTTCATATAATACTTATATTAATACGTTTAAGCCATTCCACGGCTACTTTCTCATTTGTCTTGGATTAACATGCACTGTCATCTCACAGCAAGGAAGTCCTGGTTTGCAACCCAGCAGGGATCTTTGTGTGTGTGTGGAGTTTACTGTCTGTGCATGTGTGGGTTTTCTCGGGTACCATGGCTGCTTCCCCCATAGATGCATATTAGATGAACAAATGTGTCTAAATTCCCTGCAGGAGTGAATGTACATGAATGTTTGTCTCTCTGTGGCCCTGTCACAGATTAGCAAATTGTAAATTGGGCTCCTGCTTTTGCATAAGAAGAGTTAGACTGCAGGCCCCATTTTAAAGAAGGTCTAAAACATCCAATCTTTTTTTTTCCTTTTTTTAAATTGCACATCTTTATTATGTATTATACAGGATGGCAGCACCGTGCGATTCTTCTGGTGCGGGTGGCGAATATGCATGCATGCATGCATGCATTCATTCCCTTTCTCCCAATAGTCTCTTCTCCTGGCTTTCTGTTTCCACACAATGACAGCCCTTTCAAATCCAATTAAAGCTACACAGAGTGCTTCACATTATTCATTCACGTGCCACTCATTCTAACACCCCCCCCTCCTTCACATTCTGAGTATGAATGAACAGTCATTTCTTCACTTTTCATATCTTTGTTTCATTTCGTCCAAGCACACAGCTATTTATAATAAGGCCTGACCTAAACTGAGAAATGGCATAACTGCCAGATGTTGTCAGTTAAAAATGAAGGTTAAAGATAGAAGTATTTGCAAACTGATCAAAGTAGTTGTTAAAACTGAGGTGGGTTAAAAAAGCAGGGATGCTCTGACACAGTTGTGGAAAAATAAAAATAAGAAAAATAAGAGGTGAGTTTTATCCTTGATCGCTGTCTTGCCACCATCAGCCATCATTTGCAGAGGAAAGGCACAAGAGTTTGGATAACTAAAGCAACAAACTGTCATTTAAAAAATTTAAAATAATGAAAGAGCCAAAAATTGAAAGGGGCTTGATCAATATTTATAGAATTTAAAAAGTTATGACAAACATGATGGTCACAAACAAAACCATCTTCTGAAACATGTGCAGATCTAATTAAGTTTACAACAAGTAGCTTTTCTTTCTTCCAACTTGAAAAAAATGTAAGAGAAAGACTTTACATCATTTTGTTTGCATGAATAAATTAAGCTTCATGTTTCTTTTTTTTAACAGAGAACAAAATATTTTCATTAAATGTGCATATTTATGTGTATTGGATACAAAATACAGCATATTTTTCTAATGTAAATATCTTAAGATCAAAATTTGAGTTTGCTGTGATTCTGTGTAAGTATAATCTTTGTAGATCTTATCTCAAATTCAACACATATTTCAACTTTTTTACTGTGCAAAGGTTAATTCTTATTGCACAGAATAAGAGACTATTTCAATATTGAATAGGAATAGCAAAAAATGTCCTTATAAGTGATATATTAAATTAAATGAGAAAAATATTCTAATTTTTGGAGTATCTATTGTACTCATCCATCCATTTTCCACACCACATCTCACTGGTAGAGGTCACGGGGTTGCTGGAGCCTAACACAGCTATTTTTGGGCATTGGTCATTCGCAAAGCAAAAAAGCTTTTCTAATTTTCAATTTAAAATATATCATTAGTAATGTATATAATTTTAGTTATTTTATTCTTCTGAATTCTGATGGAAAAAAAACCCCTGCCCACTCCAAAGGATAAAAAATGTACAACATGCACGTGAAAAAGGCAGATCTATCCCTTATACTAGACAAAAAAAAAATAGTGAATGTTTATCATGACAAATAAGCAGTTGTTCTGTTCTTTTCTGCTCTCTTTCAACTCTATTTAATAGTCATTTATGTGTGGAGTAGCAGTTTATGTTGTGCAGCAGATGTGTATAACTCATGCTCCTTTGCACAAAGACCCAGCTGTAAATGCTGGACCTGCTTGGTAAGCATAAAACGCTCACATGCCAGTAACAGCGTGGCAGATTTGGCAAAGCAGAAGCCAGCCCTTTCCAGCACTGTTACATTATCACCACCAAGCAGGGCAGCATTCTGCTGCCAAATGTCATCTTTCAGCCCGCAACTCATGAAATAATTAATACCTCTGAGCACCATAACCACACCATATAGTGTTCAGACTCAAATTACATTACCAGATTGATGCCTACAGTGACCAAATTGTTCATTAATCATACAGTAATAGCAAAACATAATAAAAATAATGAACCAATTTTTGAATAAAATGGAAAACTAAAAGAGAAAAAAACAATGTTACCGTCTGAGCTTTTTATTCTGTTTAGAAAATATTTGTGTTGCATGGTGCTGCAACCTCTATCAGACGTAACCTAAGTTATCAAAGTAACCTGTTGTTACACAACTTCTATTCTGTAAAATGTTACTAGGCTGAACATTAAATTACCATAGTTGGGTTTTCATTTGGAATGATTTGTCATCAAACACTTCAGTGGTTTTGCATGTCTCAGACAAAAAAAAAAAAAAAAAAGAAAACCTCCTATTGTGATGCCTAACATTGGGTTAATCATTCTGGAATTGTGTACTGTCAGAAAATATTAAAATAAAATAAATGCATTTAATAGTGACTTGATGATGTCACATGATAAGTAATTGCAGTAAAGTCAACTTTTAGACTAATTTAGCCACTTAGCAGGTGCCATGCTGAGGTATGCCCTTATTTGTAGAAGTTTTATTTTGGAAATTTTCATTTTTAGAACATCTAGTCTCCTAAACCTTTTTTTTCCCTTAAACCATTATTTTTACGTTTGTACAGCAGTTTAAATTCTCATCTAATTAGCAAAAATAAACACATCTGAACATTTTAATTAAACTGGCTTTGAAATTGTTCCTTTTCTTGTGAGGTGTTGTATATTTAGTAAATCGCTGGAGGAATCCTGCATGTTCTGAACGAGACTCCAAATGATTTATGCATTTTTTTTTTTTTTTTTTTGCCTCTGACTACTTAGTTAGCATTTATTCCACTGAATGCATTTCAACAGTTCATGTGATATAACCGTGTGCATGTGTGTGTCTGTTTGCGTGTGTCTTGTGTTTGCATGGGGTCTACTGAAGGGTGTACTGTTTCCGTTAATGTTTGCAGTGAGATGCAACTCAGCTTTCTGAATTATGTAAATGAGGTGCTGTAAATTCATGACAGAATCAATGGCTTTCATTTTTATCAAATCAATCAGGCTCCCATAACTCCACTAATGCCACACCACTGCAAACACAACCATAAACATACTGCAAGGCACTATATTAATCCTGCCAAGACAGGTCTCAGAGTAATGAGTTTTGGAATGATGTGTATACAGTCATAAATATAATTTTTGCTGTTAACCATCAGCTGATTCATGATGATGTGTGTGCGTGTGCTTGTGTGTGAGAGTAAGAGAGATGGGGAAAGAGAAACCGCTGTGATTTTGATGACTCGCCTATCTGTAAATTACTAAATTGGATCTCAGCCTCATATACATTGATGAAGAGTTTTGGTATTTTAATAAAAAACTGCACATCATTTCACACGTAGACTTCATTCAAACTCCCACAAAGAGCTTCTATTGTTGCTGCTGTTGCCAGTGTGTGGCTGTAATGAGCTGTTGAAGCTGAAAAAAAAAAAAAAAAACCACAAAAAAGGCATAAAAAGGTGAATGTGCACCTTAAATGGATTTTTTTTTCTGTTGTTGCTGTTGTTTTTTGCATGCCAAACAGCTGCAGCCTGCACCCTCAGCAGCAAAGTGGTATGAAGAAGCATAATACTGACGGCAATTTTTAAAGAGCTTTAGCACTCAAGAATTGCTTTTGTCAGTTTCTGAAACTGAAGCCAAAAAAAAAGGAGAAGAAAATGAACCGTTCCAGCGAAAGTAAAGGTTTGACACAACTGAAGAGAGCAAAAACTATCAAGGCAATCAAAAAGTTGTTTAAAAAAGTGTTTTCATAAATTATGAAGTTGAGAAAAGCTGGAAATGTAGGTCTAGTTGCTGATTCCCATCTTGGAAAGTAAAAATCCACAAAATTTGACTTCTGAAAAAAAGTTAAAATAAGTCAGAAAGAAAATAACCGTCCTCTTGTTTTGTTGTAAATAAGAGACTTTTGTTGTTTTTTTTTTTGCAGCTTTGCAAACCATCACTTTTTACAGTCTCACTCTAATCATCTTTTGATAGCCTGCAGTGCTCTTTTAATCTTGATTATGCCGTTTTAAGACAAAATTAAAACCGTCTTTTAGGACATAGTTTCTGCAGAGCGGCAGTAGTTCATTGGAAATTCACCTCTGATCTTTGGGACGGAACTGTCATTGCGGAGTAAGTCCATCCCATTTCCCATCGTTTGTTTGTTTACACACTTTCCTGTTTGCTTACAGTGGCTTACAACCCCAACCAAGCTCCAGTATTGCTCGCTGTTTTCTGGTGAAACAAAAACGGCGAGCAATACTGGAGCTGTCTAGCCAAACAGTTTTCAGCCATGTGGCAGCTTAGACAAGAAAAACAATGTTGTTTATGGATTTTTTGATTTGCAAGTGGAGGCATCGGAATGAAGCTTGTGGCTCGCCATTTGTAATATGTAATACAAGCTTTTCAAACTACCTTTTTAAAATCTACTCCTTATTCACCGCGATTTGAATAAAGAAATATTTGCTCTCCATGAGAAACATGCTGCAGAACATGTTAAAATCACCAAAACCACAATTGTCATTGTAGTGGGTTTTTAATTTGGCCTTGTATGTTTTCATAGTTTTCATGCACATAAACATAGATAAGAATAATTTAATTCCCACAACCGATCCTTAAGAATTGATGGTGCATGCCATTATGGACAGCATAAGGCTGGCAGGTTCTGCAAAGAGCAGATTTTTGTCTGTCCTGATCTTCAGTAAATTTAAAAAAAGTTCTGCATGTGGCTGAAAACCTCACCAGATTTGAAGGTTAGTTTCAGCAGCATCTGGAAGAGAATGTTCCAGTCAGATTTGACAGAGATTGTTACTTGTTTGGATGAGTTTTTCCTTTTCTGCCAAAATTATCCTGTGATGAAATAAGCTATTATTATAAAAGTATTTTTGTAGACACCAGAATTGATTTAAACATAAACATAAATTATTGAAATAGCGTTCATGTCAATCTATCGTGCACTGTATAATTTCGACCTAGCTGGTTAACAAAATCCACTCACAACATATTCAATTTGAAAAGATCAGCCTTTTTTTTTTTTGAGAAAAAGACGTTTTTAAAAAATGATTTTAAAACTCTATTTGGTTGACTGATTGTTTATAATAGTCAGAAGGAAAGAGTGTGAGCTTGCATGGCTTTCTCTTATGCACCCCACAGAGAGGCTGCATGTGGAATAAAACAGCCAGAGAAAAATAATGAATTCTGACATATTGAATTAGCCAGTCCGGCTATCATATTGTTAAATCTTCAATCTTGTCTTCTTGTGTCAGTTGCTTTCCGCTCCAAAGCCAAATCAATATCACATTTCAACTTCCTTCTTGTATCAAATAAAGCCTAAAAGGCCTTTTTCAGGACAGTCTTGATACATTGAAGCCCATCTTTTCTTGTCATCATGTTACACAGACGTTTCATTCCAGTGTACTTCATCTCATTGCAGCCATGACAACAAACTCCAAATTAAGGTCATCTGAAGTCATGTTTAGGCATTGGTCAGTTTCTTTAATTATTATTATTATTATTATTTTTTTGAGTAAGCCCAACACTTGGATCATTTTATCAGGTTTTACTCTCGTTTGTTTTTGTTCCGTTAACCAAAAGTTGCAGCATTTTTAATTTTTTATTTTTTTATATCTAGCACCATACCATAAATACTTTTCTTAGTCTGTGTTTCATGTCCAAGAAAAATAAAAATATCTCACCTCAGTGGCTGTGTTTTAGTTTCAGGTTACCATTTTTCTTTTTACTTTTACTGTGTGTCACAGAAAGATTTAGAGGGACCAAAAACATAAAAAAAAGATTTCTGACAGATAAAGAAAAAAAATGTATGTATCATGCTGTGCAGCACTTCAGACATACAGCTCAAAAAAGACCCTCATGCTAGGCTATCATTTTCCCATCTAAAAAGAAGAAATTGTTGGTCGGTAGGGAAAAAAAAGCATCCTACGAGAATATTGATCTAAGATTTTGAAAAAAGATGAATTCCAGTGACTTGTGTTGAAATACCGCAGTATTAATCAGTAATGCATTGATTTTTGTTAGGATTGCTTGCATTTTAATGTCTTTTAGTTCTTTAAGTGTTCAGGTTGGCTTACATCAATACAAAGGGAAACCAAAGACACAAACGTATAAAAAAAAGGGAAAGAAACTATTGGAAAAATAATAGATTTACGAAAGATGTTCCTGTTTGCCTTAAACCTTCTGGTTTTATTTCATCTTCACTCTAGGTCACAAAAAGTTCAAGAGTGCTGGGAAAATAGGCTTACATTACACGCTGTATTTAACTGGAAATAGAAAGAAAGCTTTTACTTACCAAAACTGGCAAACTTTGTTTTGCACCCAAACCCACTCTTGTGCTGCGTTCACACAGAACGCGATTCGCGTGGCGAATTTGCGACCTGCAAATCTGCAGCTGGACTCTTGTCCAAAAATGTTGATAAACCTGATGCTCCTGTCATGGCATTGGCAGTCATGTCTGGGTTTATGGGATCATTTAGAGACTCTCGCAGTACAGTGACGTTCACCATTTTCTGCAGGAACTGTGGATGAATGACAACCTCTTTCAGCGGTACTTCCGTCTCTCTGTGAACCAGTTTGATGACTTGCGTTTCCCACTGTATAAAAACAAAAAGTAAAATTAGAGGACCTTTTCATTATATTCTCAATACAGATAAGAAAAATATCAAAGTTCAGGAGGAGAACAATCAGATTCTCTCCTATGTTGGTTTTAGTCTCCACCAGTGACGTGCAGTCAGGAGAGGCAGGTGAGGCTGTGCCGCCGGAGCCGGTTTAGCTTGTGCTGGTTTGCGGTGCCTTCCCTTCGTGAAACCCAGGTTCAAATCCGAGCTGCTCCCTGTTTCCTTCTCTACCTGTGCCGGTCCCAAGCCCGGCTGCCTTGAGAGGGTTGCGTCAGGAAGGGCATCCAGCGTAAAACATTGCCAAGTTTACCATGCGACTCATTCGCTGTGGCGACCCCTGATGGGAAAAGCTGAAAGTGAAACAACATATTTAATCAGTAATTTGTGCTTTGCAGTCATTTTCCATTTAAATGTACCATTTTTTGATGTTTTTTTCTTTTCAAGATCGCTGAATTTCCGCATTTGCCGTTCAGATACTAAGAAGCGACGTGCGATGAGGCACCAGCCCGCTGAGCCTCACCTTGGATTGCACAATACCTATGCAGTCAGACGGTACTGCTGTCTCTCTGTATGTCGGTGTCATGTTTCGTCAAGTTCCTGTCTGACATTTGTGTCCTCGTGTGTCGCTTCCTGTTTTCTTTTGAAAGTTCCTCCCTTTCCGGTTCATGTCTGTTTTCCCCCACAGCTGTGGACCTAATCATCCCTGATCGTTCCCACCTGTGCTGTCCCTCCTCATATGTATTTATGGTCTGTGTCTCCCTCTGTCCTGTGCCTGATTGTCATGTGTAGATGTTTACCTAGACCTACGCCTATCTCAGGTTCTCAGGATTAAAAGTTTTTCCAAGTACTCTGCATCTGAGTCCTCGCCATTCTGTGGTCCTTGTCAGTACAATCAGGCCAGAATGGACTCAGCAGAGAGCAGCACTCTAGCTGCCGTTCTACAACGCCTGGAGGCTCGCCTTTCCCAGCAGGAGGACTTCCAGAAGTCCCTAGCCGCCCACATGGTTCAGGTCACCTCCCAAGTCCAGGAACTCCGTCCAAGGCAGCCCTTGACCAACCCACCCCCGGGAGCCTCTTCAGCCGTTCTGGCTTCTGCCCCGCCCGCGCCTGCCCGGTGTTCGGACATCAGGATCGCCCCTCCCGAGCGTTACTCAGGAGAGTCAGGATTATGGAGGCACTTCCTCACAGACTGTTCGATTCATTTTGAACATTCCCCCCATGCTTTTGGATCAGACCGGGCGAGGATTGCCTTCATGATCTCCCACCTATCGGGGAGAGCTCGTGCTTGGGCCATGGCCGAGTGGGCTCGCGACTCCCCTCTCTGCAGGTCTCTCCTCGCCTTCCAAGAGGCTCTTCAGTGTACGTTCGATCCCGTATCTACCAGCAGGGATAAGGCGCGGGAGCTTACCTGCATACGTCAAGGAGGGGATTCGGTCTGTGAGTACGCCGTCCGTTTTCGCACCTTGGCGGCTGAGAGCGGATGGAACTCGGTGGCGCTGTACGACGTCTTTCTGAAGGGGTTGGCGCCACGCATCCAGGAGCAGCTCATACCCCTGGATTTGCCGTCAGATCTGGACTCCCTCATAGCTCTCGCCGTTCGCACGGACAATAGGATCCGTGAGTTGGCCTCCCGGCGTAGCCGCGGTCCCATGGCGGAAGCGACGTCTGGAGGAACTGAGACCGCGGAGAGGCGGCTCTTCCGCCAGGTTCCGTCCGACCCGCCTCGCTCGCCCTCTAGAGGAGAGGAGGGGGAACCCAGGCAGGTGAACAGAGCACGGCTCTCAGCGGCGGAACGACAGCGACGTCAGCGAGAGGGGCGGTGCTTCTTCTGTGGAGAGCTCGGTCATCTGGTTCCTTTCTGTCCTAGGAAGGACTCGGCAAGGGTGAGTCACGTTGCAACCGAGGCCAGACCCGCACGAAGCCTCACACCCCTAGAGGTAACACACCGTGGTGTCACCACATCCCTCACAGCTCTTATAAACTCAGGGGCCGATGTCAGCTTAATGGACTGGATGCTGGCAGAAGACCTAGGACTGGAGCCTCGTCCCCTGCACAGTCCCGTCCGGGTCTGTGGCCTTCATGGGAGGGGACTTTTTCAAATCACGCACGCCACAGAACCGCTTCAAGTGTCCATCCAAGACCATTCTGAAGTCATGCCATTCTACCTGTTTAAGGGCTCTTCTAGGAACCTGGTCTTGGGGTACCCCTGGCTGTGTCAGCACGGACCCCAGGTCGACTGGTCATCAGGGAAAATCCTGGGATGGGGGTCGGACTGTGAAGAATACCGGAGTCCTGGGTCCGCAGGTAAACGAACTTCTGTGAACATTAACCCACTTCCCGTTCGTCCTGCTTTAGGGACCATGACCCCGGAGCTGAGTACAGTTCCCACCTGTTACCACCATCTGGGTGAGGTCTTCAGCAAATCCAGAGCTTCGAGTCTTCCTCCCCATCGCCCGTATGACTGCGCCATAGACCTGGTTCCAGGGTCCACCATTCCCAAGGGGCGTCTGTACCCCGTTTCAGCGGCAGAACGCCAGGCCCTGAATAACTACATCGACGACTCTCTGGCGGCAGGCCTAATCCGTCCTTCCTCCTCTGCAGCCGGGGCTGGGTTCTTCTTCGTTGGGAAAAAGGATGGGACCCTTAGGCCCTGCATTGACTACAGCGCTCTCAATGACATTACAATTAAAAATCGTTGCCGCTCATGTCCTCTGTTTTTGACCAGCTCCAGCAGGCCAAAGTCTTCACTAAACTCGACCTCCGAAACGCATACTATCTGGTCAGGATCAGGGAGGGGGACGAGTGGAAGACAGGGTTCAACACACCCAGGGGCCATTACGAGTATCTAGTAATGCCCTTTGGACTAACCAATGCTCCTGCCGTGTTCCAGGCCATGATCAACGACGTCCTCAGAGACTTCCTGGACCACTTTGTTTACGTTTATTTGGATGACATTCTAATTTACTCCCCTGATCCGGACACTCATGTCACCCATGTCTCTGCGGTCCTTAAGCGCCTTCTGGACAATCATCTGTATGTCAAGGCAGAAAAAAGCGAGTTCCATGTCTCAACCGTCGCCTTTCTGGGATTCATCGTGTCCGCAGGGACGGTTGAGATGGACCCGGCGAAGGTCAGCGCTGTGACGGACTGGCCGTCACCTGACAGCCGCAAGAAACTCCAGCAGTTCCTGGGGTTCGCAAACTTTTATAGACGCTTCATTCGGGGTTTCAGCTCCATTGCAGCGCCCCTCCATGCACTCACGTCTCCTCGTGTGCAGTTCCGGTGGACGCCTGCAGCCGAGGCCGCCTTCCGGAGCCTGAAACGCCGCTTCACGTCGGCTCCGCTGCTCACTCTGCCGGATCCGCGTCGCCAGTTCATTGTGGAGGTGGATGCCTCCAATGAGGGGATTGGGGCCGTCCTGTCCCAGCGGTCGGAGCAGGATGGAAAGCTGCATCCCTGTGTGTTCCTGTCCAGGCGTCTCTCCGCTTCCGAACGCAACTACGACATCGGCAACCGTGAGCTGCTGGCGGTCAAGGTGGCCTTGGAGGAGTGGAGGCACTGGTTGGAGGGGGCCGAACACCCCTTTGTGGTCTGGACGGACCACAAAAACCTGGAGTACATCCGGAACGCCAAAAGACTTAATTCTCGCCAGGCCCGTTGGCGACTGTTTTTTGACCGTTTCTCTTTTGTTCTCTCCTACAGGCCGGGGTCCAAGAACATCAAGCCGGATGCTCTGTCCCGTCGATTTGACCCCGCGCCTGTTGCCAAAGCACCTGAGTCTATCTTTCCACTGTCATGTGTGGTTGGAGCGGTGTCCTGGCAAATAGAATCTGAGGTGAAGCAGGCTAACAGCGGGGTGCAGATGCCCAGTGGATGCCCGACGAACCGTCTGTTCGTTCCTCAGTCGCTACGCTCTAGGGTGATTCACTGGGCCCACGCCTCGCTGCTTTCCTGTCATCCGGGAGTTCGGCGGACGATGCATGCCATCTCTCGGAGGTTCTGGTTGCCAAGCATGGGGTCGGAGGTCCGGGAGTACGTTGCGGCGTGTTCAGTCTGTGCCCGGAATAAATCTTCCACCGGACGTCGCATGGGACTTCTTCAACCCCTTCCCATCCCTTCCAGACCATGGGCTGACATCTCTATGGACTTTGTCACTGGTCTTCCCCCCTCACGAGGTCACACCACCGTCTTAACAGTCGTGGACCGGTTCTCCAAGATGGTCCGGTTCATCGCCCTGCCAAGATTGCCATCGGGCAAGGCCACGGCGGAGATCGTCATGCACCAAATCGTGCGATACCATGGGTTCCCAAGGGATGTTGTGTCGGATTGGGGTCCGCAGTTCGTGTCCCGGTTCTGGAAGGAGTTCTGCCGGCTCATTGGTGCCACGGTCAGCCTATCCTCGGGACATCACCCTGAATCCAACAGTCAGACTGAGCGCCTCAATCAGCAGCTGGAAACTGGCCTCCGGTGCTTGGTCTCCCAGAACCCCTCGACATGGAGCAGACTCCTGGTGTGGGTGGAGTTCGCCCACAACACACTACCTACCTCGGCCACTGGCTACTCACCCTTCAAGTGCGTGCATGGCTACGATCCTCCTCTGTTCGCGGAGGCGGAAACCGAGGTCGCCGTCCCGTCTGCTCACGCCCTGGTTCGTCGCTGTCATCACATCTGGGCGGCCGCTCGACAGATCCTGGCTCGACAACAGGATCGGGTCAAGAGGGCTGCGGACCGCAGGAGGCGTCCCGCTCCCATCTACCAACCCAGACAGAAGGTTTGGCTCTCGACCAGGGATCTCAACCTACACGTTCCGTGTAGAAAACTGGCTCCCCGGTTTGTGGGGCCGTTTCCCGTCGCCAAGGTCATCAACCCAGCTGCGGTTCGTCTTCGTCTGCCCCGGTCCCTCCGGGTTCATCCTACGTTCCATGTCAGCAAGGTGAAGCCGGTGGTGGACAGTCCTCTGGTGCCTCCCTCAGAGCCCCCGCCGCCGCCCAGGATGGTGGGGGGTGGACCGGTGTACACGGTGCGGAAGATCCTGGCCGTCAGGAAACGGGGTCGTGGTCGGCAGTTTCTGGTGGACTGGCTGGGCTACGGTCCAGAGGACCGCCAGTAGATTCCGGAGCGTTTCATCGTGGACAGGTCCCTCCTGACGGACTTCTTCAGGTCCGGGGCTCCTGGACCGTCTGGTGTCGGTCCTTAGGGAGGGGGTACTGTCATGTTTCGTCAAGTTCCTGTCTGACATTTGTGTCCTCGTGTGTCGCTTCCTGTTTTCTTTTGAAAGTTCCTCCCTTTCCGGTTCAAGTCTGTTTTCCCCCACAGCTGTGGACCTAATCATCCCTGATCGTTCCCACCTGTGCTGTCCCTCCTCATATGTATTTATGGTCTGTGTCTCCCTCTGTCCTGTGCCTGGTTGTCATGTGTAGATGTTTACCTAGACCTACGCCTATCTCAGGTTCTCAGGATTAAAAGTTTTTCCAAGTACTCTGCATCTGAGTCCTCGCCATTCTGTGGTCCTTGTCAGTCGGTTCAATCACTTGTACTATATGAGCTGAGTTTACATAATTTAGCAGATGTATGTGATGTACAGTGTTTGTTTTTATAAATAACTGTATGTGAAGGACGTGTTTCTTGTGCTGAGCGCTAAACGCCGGCAAAAAAGCCGCTGGGTGAGGCCAGCAGTTCTCGTGCCTCATGTTAGGGGGCGCTGGTGAGCCCTGAGATTATGACACTAAAAAATAATAGAAGTGATAGCAAGCGGCAAGTCATTTTCTTCAGAAGGAGCGGCTTATGGACTTTATTTACAAGTAAAGGTAAGATGATAATAAGGTTTGTGCTTTTTTCTATGCTGCAGTTTGTATATGAAAAAAAAACATGTTGACATGATATTTTAAACAAAACACGTTAACTGTTGTCAATCAAATGATGAATAAGTTACTCAGTATGGTTTGTAAATCTGACTGATGACGTCAGTGCCTCACCAGCCATTAACCCCACCGCACGTCACTGGTCTCCACCCACTTGTTACATCATCAAAATGTCATAGGCCAAAGCTAAATTCCTGATTGGTTGACGCAACAAAAAAATTCTCTGACAATGCTTAGATGTTTTACTCGTGCGGCAAAACATTCGGCACTCATCTGAATATTTGCTGCACCGCGTTCACGCACTGCCCAAACTGACGGCTGACGCTCAAATTGCAGGACCGCTAATCGCGTTGTACATTGACTTGACAGTGTGAATGTAGCCTTAGAACTTGAGAATTGTCATATTAATAAAAAACAAAAATAATACAATTTATTTTTTGTAAATTGTTAATTTCATTTGCAGTTTGAACATGTTTTGCCATTTATTCCTTTTTTTAACGAGCTTATGAACATCTGTTGAATTATTTCAAGTTTATTACTCATTCATGGATGAGTGTGTGTGTGTGTGTGTGTGTGTGTGTTTGCGGACTGCATGGGTAAGCTGGTGGGTGTTAGTTACCGTTTTCATTTCAGGGGTAAACGGGCTGTTTGTACCTGTGTGTGAGAAATGCAGTTGGGGAGAATCACTTCCTAGAAGACGTTGGCATGACAACATGACACCTGGGAAAGTTCGGAGGGTAGAGAAAGAAGGAAAAGAAGAAAGCTGCATTTGCTTTAACTTTCACATGCTGACAAGAAGAGGTTTTGTGTCAGCTTTGAGAGGAAAATTGTGCTTGTTTGTGAGCATTCTTCCTTTTTTTCCAGCATAACAGCTAAGCCTTACAAATGTATGTACTGGACCAAACAAATAAAGATCATTATGTTACAAATTTAAATGCTACACGATGGTCTGGCATAAAGAACAAACAAAAATAAACATGATTTCAAGCTTTTCCTCCCTTATTTCACTACAAAATGATCAGATGCATGTTTTGCTACACCAAAGACTACTTTGCTTGTGTGAATATTTTGTACTTATTTGTCTAATTTATTGTATTTTTCCCCTGTTTATAAAATGCTAAGTTAAGGCCAGCAGTCAGTGTAAGACATTAAAGTTATTCAGCACTGGTGACATATTGATCCTGTCTATTGGACATGTGCTTATATAATATTCATGAGAAGAGCCGAGGCTGTCATTGCACCTCAGCCACAAATAAATGTGTGCATTTGTGCATTGTGACACAATTTTGGGACCATTTTTGAGGAAAAGTTTAAACTCTGCCAGACTCATGAAGCGGCAAAAACAAAAGTGTTCATTTCTACAAATCTTTCCTTTTCTGTTCTTCTGTGAAAGCCACTCGAGAAAGCCAGTAGGAAGCGGACATCCTTGCTTGTCATGCATTATCTATGATGATGAAGGTACTTTCAAAAAGCAACAGTACAGAACTGCATAGAGATAAAAAACAATGAATGTGCACATGAGAGATGCTTGAATTATTAACAGACATGATTCCTCTCAAAAGTACATAAAATGTATGTGATTGCACACACTCTTTTGAATGTTATTGAGAAAACACACACACATTAGCTCTTGTGTCAAAAGTTTGGTCTTGCCTACTCAACACTTATCTTTTTGAAACTGGGTCAAGACACATAAGACAAAAAAAAAAAAAAAGTTCTCATTAAATAAGCTGGATAGACAGGAAGGGGGAGGGGAGAAAGAGATGTTGGACTCAAACAGAAAAACTTTGAATAACAGCAAATTGAAGCCATCTCATGGCAGCATAATATAATCCAAAATTGGGACTTAAAAAGTGCTAGTCGCAAACAAAACGTTGGTTCAACACTGATTTATTATTCTTCTCTGTTGCCAAGACAACAGACAAATAAAACTAATATTTTGCTCTGCTCAATTTTGCTCCCAGCATTTCTTTTTTTTTTTTTTTTTATCTTACAGGTCAAAAGGTCTAAGAATACCCAGTGTGATGTTGAGATACGTGGTGTAATAAAGGCTAATAATGCAGCTCTTTTAAATCCTAAACAGAATTTGCCTCACAGGGGTGGCAGAGCAATCTCGTTGAGAGATAAACACTGACAAGGACAGAGAAAACCGTGCGAGAGACTGAGAGGAAGCGTAGGATGAAGAAGGGAGCCTCATGGCTTACACCCACAACGACAGATGTGAAAGAGATGCAGAAATCCTGTTGGCTGCACGATCTAATAAAACTGTAGTTACTTATTTGCACCTTTTTTCTATTTGTATTTATATGTTTATCCAGACTGATAAGTGCCATTCAAAACTGTCAACAAATGGCTGGCAGATCAGCTGCTGCTCACTCTCACTGCCATTGACCTTCTCTTCAGCCTTGAAAGCAATACGCTAGCAAGTTTCTGTTTTGTTTGAAGCTCTGATGTCTTCAGCCTTCTTTCACCATTAGCTTGAAAATGTAGGTTGCGTTAGGCATGCAGAATAATCAGTTTGTGACAAACCACAATGCTGTCAAATAGCGGGAAAGTGCAATAGTTTAAAATCATTTCTGCACTTAATGTCTACATTTCCAAGTTTATACCTGCACACGCAAAAAAAAAATAAAAAAATCATGCAGAACCTGCAGCATGACAGTATTGCCTTTTTTTTAAAAATATATAGTGGCTGTGTTTCTACACAGCTTCTCCCAGCACCCTTTTTGAGCCTTCCTGTGTCTTTTTAGTTTCCTTACAGAAGACTATTTTTACCACAACCTGAAACATACATCTGTGGTATAATATGGTGCTGCACAAGTCATGCGGTGCATCTGCAAGTCTGGTGGTAGAGACTGAATTGAATCCTAAACTAAAGTTTATATAGCTTATGCGTTATTGAATGCAACACTTTAAAACTATAGATATTTTTTCTATTTCTGTTCCACTTTTTGCTCTTTCCATCTTCTTTTAATATCTAAAAAATCATTGGTTTTTGTCCATAAAATTATGTCAAAAGTCTTACAATTGCAAATGCAGAGAGTCAAAAAAAAAGTACCCTCTTTGATAACTGCAGGCCCTCTGGAGCATTGCAGTTGTGGGGTTCATTGTAAGCCGCTTCCTTTTTTGCTTTCATATCTGTCAATATTTTTTAAGTGCAGTGGGATGCAGAAATACAAGCCTGAGTGTCTATAGAATTCTTTAAAAATTTAGTATTTTCATGTTACTTTCCCTTCAGTGTTTCCTTCAAATGGGCTTAAACAGTTTATAATCGTTATATTTAGCCCCTCACCCATAATAATCCGGCTGCAAGGATTTGCAGGATAAACCAGAATGGACCATGTGGAAATGTTTAATAAGAACTCCCGTGAGAATCTTCCACAGCATGTAAATAAGTGGAAATCATCTGTTGTGAATAATACTCTGGGCTGTAAAAACTCTTTTATGTAATTATTTTGAAGCTGGGAATAAAACAGATTACTTGGGGATACAAAAACATGTAGAATTCATCCTGTTTATTTTCTCAAACCTGTAGCAATTGGAAACTGTACGGAAGCAACAATTTTCTATTTTCAAAGGCAAATTGCTGCTTTTTCTGTTTAGTATTTGTTGGGTAAGAACAATTTTTTTCTTTTTGAAACTTTTTGAATGAAACTTTAAGGTATTTTGCACAGATTAGATAGCAACATCTTTAGAATAATGCACATGAACTTTCTTTTGTTCTTTAACTGCATGCACACGCCTTCCATATGTGTCAGATCACACACAAGTATTCCCAACAGAGTTTATGCTGTGCTGAATTTATGATTCATGCAACGAAAAGCTACAAAAAAACAACCCCAAAGGGCTTATAGTATAGGCCCTATACCATGCAAAATCACCTTTTTTGAGCTTTTAAGTGTATTAAAATGATTATTCCTCACTATAAAGGACCCTAAAGCGGTATTTTGATAAATTCACACATTTTTTAGCATTCTTCTAAAACCCTGCTCTCTGAGCACCAGCCCCACACAATCCATGAAATCCAGTGGGTTCTCACATTGTGATGTCACAAAGTGGGGAACAGCATCTTCCAGGAAGAATCTGTGCTGTTGGCACCGCCCACAGGCCAACACACACACACTTTCTCAGCGGAGATAGCGTGATCAGCAAAACACTTGCATTTTAAATGTACACCAGTTCTGATGTTTGTTCTCGTGGGCAAAACGCAGACGTGCTACAGAGTCCGACTCTGGGCTGACGTCATGAAAGAGGCAGCAGCCACACGGAGCGAAAGGCGGTGCCTCAGAGATCGAGAATGAACTGGGAAAATACCTTTTTTTTTTTCAAATCGTTCTTTAGTGTGCCAAAGGTAATTAATTATTATATATGTGAGTATAGTTCATTCTGAAATGCTTAAGAATAGCATATAGGCCCTTATAAGCTTTTTTTTTTTACAATTTCCTCCCATTTATTATATGAAGATTTTCTTTTTTGTGCAGCAAACTTGGCTCAGAGAACATTCTAGCACCCTCCAAAGTTTCTCAGGTACCAGTTTTGTTTGTTTTGAAAATCACTCTTGACTCAAGCAATTAGAGCACACAATGTAGTCCCTGTGCATAATAGTAAGTAGGAGTGAGTCTCACTCATTATAAATGCAAAGCAATTTCTCAAAAACCTATTCACGGATTGGAGTGATTGATCATGAAAGGGACTGTTATCAAAGTCTACATGGTCAATAGAAGTAATGGGTGACTCTGAAATTGATGTCAATCAAAGCCTTATTTAATCACACAAAAATAACACCAGAGAGCAGCTGAGTGTTCTGCTTTCAGGAACTTGTAGCTACAACAAAAATGACCTTAAAGAAGAAAGCTTTAAATTTGACAAGACACAAAGAATTCACTCAAATAAAAAACAGTTTTAAGCTTGCAAATTATTAACAATGGCAATCACTGCTGCTTAGGTTACATAATGAATCATTAGGTTTAAGACCTTAATTGAAACATAACCTGTTTCTATTAGCAGTATGTCAGTAAATGTCTGATGTGCAGTAGTTACATTCAGGAATATTATCAGGTTAGAGTCCATTTTAAACATTAGCCTCACATAAAAACCTTGATGCATGTGAATCTTCAGCCTGCTGCATCACATAAGCTCAAATGAAAAATACATATATTTTCCAAGATTTTTTGTTATCCTTTTTCTTACTGCAATGTAAAATTTGAGCTTAATGATGGCTAGACCTATAGTTAACAAGGATAATAATTTAACAAATATAAACTTACATTGTTTCCAGCAGCTGATGTTATAAGGCTGCAGGCAGATTGTTATTTAGATAATCATTGTAGCAACTGGCAACTGTTAACTAGCCAGCTGTTCCCTCAGCCACCTAAGCTTTATTTAATCAAAAAGCTTTTAATAATGGTGTCCATTGTCTTTTATAATCAAAACTTCATGCCCTGGCAAAATAAAGCAGTGAACATCGGGATTGGTTATACTTTTTTACATGGGTGTGTGAAGCAAGCAAAGCAAGCACTATCAAAATAAAAGTCATATCTCAGAACGCTAGCATTGGACTTCAACAAGGTATCGAATCTCAAGGAAACTCCCTAAATACAACGGTTTCCTTGTTTATTGCAGGGGTTTCTAAAAAATAACCCTGCGATAAGTCAACTCAGTGAAGTAGGGTTACGTTTTATGGCTGTAAAACATCTCATTACACATTTTATACACTTTTCTTAAACATACATGAACATTTTCGCACTTTTCTGTTTTGTTTAAACTGATAATTCAAAACCTTCAAAGAAAAATAAGTGCAGTATTAGAGAATGAAAACAAACACCTGATTGTGATCTAATATTAGTGTGAATGTGACAAACTTAATATGAGAACTGGACTGAGTGACCCCTGCCCCCATGAGGTTCCAAATAAGAATTGGATCCGAGAATTAAGCCAAAATCTCATAGACTTCTATTGAGAAATAAAAAGTAATTTTATTTGTCAGAATGACAAATTCTTGTTCTTATACATCTTTTTTTCTCTCCTTTTTTTCCTACATCTTCTTCCTCTGGGTCCAACATGGCGACGTCCGTATTACGGAAAAATGGCGACTGAATTGGCTTCATTTCGCTGGAGCCAGAGATAATGCATGTTCTTAGGGTGATGTCACACTTGCTCAGACCAGTTCTCTTATACAGTCAATGGATACACATGTGAAATGTTGTTTGACAAGGTCAAAAGCCAGTCAGGGGACAAAACACAAAGCACTTTTTTAAAAAAAGGGGAACATTTGCACTGAAAATATCAGAAAATATATCATTTTTTAGTCTAAAGACTGAAAGCAGTAGTGTACTGATGTTGAAATGAATAGACATTTCACACAAACCAACAATGGAGCAACTCTGTGCTCCAAAACCTGTTGTTTTCAATAACAATTAGCTTGTGCAGAAACCAAGCATGGTGTTAGTTCCGCCAGTCGAACAATGAACACACTCACTAAAAAACACAAAAGAATCATATAAATCTAAAAGGTAAGATGGGGGGAAAGGCAATATTGGGTGTTGTCACACATTGTTTGAATTTCTCTAAAAGACCATCGCTTTAGATCACACTTATGCTGTCCCTTCCCAAAGCAAACTGGCACATTTGGGGCACTCCAGAGGAATGAATGTATTGAAAATGCTTTTAATTTGACGGGTATAAATGCAGTGAAATCGCTGGAAATTCATCCCAGACAAAAATAAATGTCTTGACTTGCATAATCGAAAAATGAAAAGCTTATAAAACAAAAAAAAAATGTTTTTAGAAATTGTTCCTTAAACTCTGTTCATGCTTTTGCTTAATCCAGCAGCTAAAATTTCTGCACACAGACACAGTCCTACTGCTTAAGCACACACTTTATTTGTGCTGTGACAGCTATGAACATGATGAAAAATTGACAGTTCAAGGTGACAGCTATTTCCAACCACAGTGTTGCACTTCGGGATGTCAACGCATGTTTGTTGGAGCTCACATGTATATGCCTCCTCTTTCATATTGTTGGCCTGAGAAGGGGGTGGCTGACAGGTGTCCCTTCTTCTTAGACATGCAATTTATCACCCTCTCTATGGTGGAGACCTTTGCTTGAGTGCAAAAACCCAATAAATGTGTTCTCCTCCCTCTTTTCTGAACATTTAAAGCAAAGATCACATAATTGGAACACCTGAAATATTGCTTGCTCTTATTTCTGTTTGGTGCATTCTCTGTCTGTGTCTCTTATTATCTAAATCGTGAAAGCAAACAAAAAATGAAACAAAAACTCAAAAAACAAAACAAAAAAACATGTTAAAAAAAAGCAGAAAAGCTGAAAGCATGCTGTGCAGCCATGGAGATTTCAAATCTTTTGTTCTTTCAGGCTTAATAACATCTGTGTCAGGGCTCAGTGTGAGCTGGCTGTCAGAAATAAACCATGTCTATCAATACCATTCCCTAGATATTATTATTTTACTTCTTTTCAATTAATTATCAAAGCGTAGTGAGAAAGTTCTTCAGATCTCATTTCAAGGCCTAAATTGGTTTGTGAGCATAAAAAAAACCTTTATTGAGCGTGCCCAACAGGACGCGTTCACACCCTCACATACACAGAGAGTAAGTTTAGATATGGAAGTTAAATGTGTAATTTCAAAGTTGGAGATCACAGTGTTTTGCGTGATATTGATCTGATTATCATCAAGCTTTTATTTAACAAGAAGCTCCTTTTTATATCCTCAACCCCCCTTCTCTCTAATGAAATTCACATTCTTTTACCCTCCCCCTGGAAACAGTAGCTTTCTCTGCGGGAATCCACTTACCACCACCCCACCCACCTGCTCTCTTGCCACCCCGCCAATTCTATTCATCCATTCCTGCTGTACAAAATCAGCCAGGGATGAGGGCTTTAGGGAGAGTGCTGGATGGACAATAGGGTAATGCAGAAAGCAATAACCTTAGGAATCGGGGGTGAAAAAAAGATAATCACTAAAGATGAGAAGAGGTCAGAGTTTTCTTTATTTGTTTGTAACTTCTGATTCTTTTGGAGCGCCCATGTCATCTGTTTCATTGCTCCCTCTTCAGGGTTGGACAGATGGACTCGGGGTGATAAATAGGTGTTGTCCAATGTGCTTTCCTCCATTGTCGTTGTTTCCCTCCTTCTCTTCCCTCCTACTCGCTGGTCTCAACTCACCCCATTCCCAGCCCAACAGTGTTTTCATTCCTGTCAGCAAAAAGGCAGAATCACTGGAACAACCAGATCTGCTATGCACATGCACTTTTACACAGATTGTCTCCACACACACAGAAGTCAATGCTTGTGCAGGAACTTACTCAAACACATCATAGCCTTGGTAAAATAGGCCAGTAGTGGTATGTTAATTTGTAAAATGTTCTTTGATATTCACAAAGAACTACAGTTGCATGCTGAGCCTACAGTACATTTACAAATGCACTCTCAGCCAGAGTCTATTAGTGTTTTCAGAGCACATAGCCTGAATGAATTAACTACAGCGAAGGCCTCCATCAAGCTTACACATATGCTGATAAAGCCTATCAGATGCATAAAAATGGTCCCAATCCAATCAATTCAGATTTACGGTACTAATAAAATTAGATGTAAAATTGTGACTTTTTCTTTAAAAATACTTGACTGAAATACTTTCAAAGCAAACAAATATGTTTTTTGCATACCTATGCATTCAAACCAACTAGTGTGAAATGTTTCATTTAATCACACAAAGTATTTGTGCAAGGGTTAGCTAACACCTGTGCTCAAGTGAGTGTTTATGTTCTTCTTAAATGGATGATGGGATGTTAAAAGAAGGAGGGGGAGTGACCAGTCATTCCCACACCAAGACCCCACCGTAGCAGCAGCGGTAGCTAGAACCCCCCAAGACCCGTACGGTAGCAGATAGAGAGCAACCGCCCCAGGCCACCTGGGTATGTGGTCCTGAATCCGATACGTATCCGATCTTTTGAAAAGCAACCTCCGTCTGAACGACCAGGCCACATGTATCCGACCCGTACATCATTGATACGCTACAAACGTCATAATTCTGCGTTAAAGTAGGCGGGAACAAGAACGTAAACATCATCCATGGTGGATGATGCTGCTGAGACCAGTCAGTGGAAGGGAAGCGAGCTCACCGATTGGATTAATATTTGGGGTGACAGCTCTATTCAGGCCAAACTCCAGGGCTCTTATCGCAACCGAGCAGTTTTTGAAAATGTTTCCAGCTAAATGGCTGAGTATGGGTAATTGTGCTGGCTCCTTTAGGAAAATAAATGTAATAATACAAAAAGAGCTCCGCTGTTGAAAACACTGTTGTTGACATCCATTGTTAATGTTAGATACTTCCACAAACAACGAGTGAAGTCGTTCACCGTTGAGTACTCCTCTGCGCTTGCGGGTCAGTTCTGGGTCATTTCACGGTCTCACAGGAGATGTGAACGGCCTTGCTAAAATATCGATTAAAAAAAAAAATCAGAATTAAGCATTAAGCCCTGCAGTGTGAACGTAGCCAGAGTGCAACGTCCAGCCCAACCAGGAGAGCAGCCCCCCCCCCACTGCGCCGGAAAGGCCCAACACGGGGCACGAAGAGCACCCACAGCCCCAGATTAAAACAAATATTTTTAAAGTAATGGCATAATGCAAGGGAAAGAGGATGCTTTTCAGTCACTGGTTTCCACTTACCAACAATAAATTCTGTAGTTTTCATCATACATTTTGAGTGTTAGAAACACAATATTGAAAAAAAGGAATCCAGGAAATCACACTGATATTTAAGGAATTTATTTGTATAATGGTATAAAACGTATTTGAACTATTTCAAAAGTTCACATCAATACAATGGTTGGTAGTGACAGAAGTCAAATATTTTCTGTAGCTCTTCACCAGGCTAGCACAAACAGAAACTGCTTTTTTGATAAATTCTTCCATACAGATCTTTTCAGAAGTTGTAATGCTTTGAGGCTGTCTCCAGGCAGCACAGGTCTTCAGCTTCCTTCAAACACAGCGAGTGGCGTTCACTCCAAAGAGTTCCATTTTGGTCTCACCTGATCACATGACATTCTCCCAATCTTCTTCTGGATCATCCAGATGGTCTCTGGCAAACTGTAGACGGGTCTGAACATGTGTGGGCTTAAACAGGGACATGTTTGGAGGATTTAAGTCCATGACAATGTAGTTTATTTTTTATTAGTAACATTTGTTACCTATGGTCCCTGCTCTTTTCAGGTCATGTCACTAACGCCCCTGCCTGTGTGGTTCTGGGTTGTTTTTTCATAACTGCAAACCTCATATGTACCCCATCAAGTGAGATCTTGTATCGATTTATCTGCGCTTTTCTAGACGCTCAAAGCGCTTACAATGCGTCCATTATTCATTCACTACTCATTCATACTTGGTGATGGTAAGCAAACTGACAGGGGCGTGGCTGCCAGTTTGTGGTTACAGCCCCTCTGACCATCACTGGGACATTCATACACATTCACAGACCAGTGGAGCTGCACTGGCAAAGAGGGTCAAGTGTCTTGCCCAAGGACACAATGGCTGGGGGGAGTGGGGATCGAACCGCCGACCCTTCAATCATTGGACGACCTGCTCAACCGCTTGAGCCACTGCTGCCGTCTTTCTTACTGTAGACTGGTTTATCCCAGCCTTGTTCAGGTCTACAATCTTGTCCCTGGTGTCCTTCGACAGCTGTTTAGGTGTAGAAGTCACAGTCAGACTGTTTGAGGGTGTGGACAGGTGTCTTTTATGTAGATAACCAGTTCAAACAGAAGACATAATACAGGTAACAAGTGAAGGATAGAAGAGCTTCCTACAGGAGGTGTAACAGGTCTGTGAGGAACAAAGTCCTTGCTTGTTTGCAGGTGCTGAAAAGTCATTTCTCACCTTGTGGGGTACAAATGATCAAGAGAACTATGCCCAGTACTACATGGGGGGACTGGTCAATGACCTGAGGAGAGCTGGGACTACAGTAACAAAAGTTACTGTTGGCAACACACTCTGTTATCGTGGATTAAAAATCCTGCAGTGCTTCGAAAGTCCCCTGGCTTAAGCCAGCACATGTGCAGGCTTGTCCAAGGTTTGCAAAAGACCCTATGGATCAGTGGCAATTTTACACTAACTTACTACCCAGGCGAGTAACCCCCTCCTCCCCCTTCCCTGCACACACAATGTGACGACATCCTTTTGTGTTCCCTATTTTATTTGCCCATTTTGCACAAAAAAAGGCATACATTTTATATAATCGTATTTCAGGGGTGTCAAACTCAGTTGCAAATGGGGGCCTAAATCCAAAACACGCTTTAGGTTGCAGGCCGAACAAGATTGAATAAATGAATGAAGCTGTATGTGTATAGCACTTTAATTGGTAAGTGGCATATACTTATATAGCGCTTTTCTACCTACAAGGCCCAAGACGCTTTACAGTCACAGTCCCATTCACCCAGTCACAGACACATTCACACACTGGTGGCAGCTCCACTGCCAAACACAGGCGCCTGCCTACCACCAGAGGCAAGGTGGGTGATTTAGTGTCTTGCCCAGGGACACATCGACTCATGGGCGTGCAATGTGGGAATCGAACCTGCAATATTACGATCATGGGTCGACTGCCCTACCGCTGCACCACGGGTGCCCCCGACTTTACAACACCTTCAGGGTACCAGAGTGCTTCACAATAAGAGGAAGACGGAAGAAAGTTTAAAATTTGGCAAATAAAAGAAATAAAAGAATAAAATTAAAAACAGCATAACATTACAAAAAGCAGTCAGCAATAAAATACATAAAAGACAAATAAGAATGCAATAAAAAACAAGTAAAAGAAAAAAAAGCCACCCATTACTGAGAATTTTAAAGCATTTAAAGCATGTAAGGTCAGATATCATCCACAGTTGTGAAGGAAGGTTATTCCATAACTGAGGGCTGCCAATGGAAATAGGACGGTCACCCCAGTTTTTCTTTCGTGAACTGGGCACATGAAGCAGATATTATTTAGCAGACATAGAATGGCTGTGCACAGTTAAAACCTCAGTTAAGTAAATTGGTGCGAGACCATGAAGAGCTTTAAAAACTGGTTTCTCCTATATACTGTTCATTGCAAGATCAAAAGCCAGGAATTGGAGACTTTCACAGATCATATCAACGCAGTTGACAAGAACATCAAGTTCACCAGGGAAGACACAAAGGACAACACCCTAGCCTTTCTAGACTGTGCTGTGATCATTGGAGAGGACAGACAGAGAAATCAACCAACCTCTACACAAGCGGCTTTACCAACATCGCAGAGCCAACCCAAGTGGACCTGAGTCTGCAGTGCATCTCCACCTGAAGGCCACAAACCACTCTTTCGAGGACAGTGAAGTCCGAATTCTAGCCAGAGAGAAAGGATGGTTTAAACGAGGAGTGAAAGAAGCCATCTTTGTCAAGAAGGATAAACCTTCTCTTAATAAGAATGGTGGTCTCAGGTTTATTCTTCCATCCATCTACGGCAGTGTTTTGAAACCTAAACAAACCAAACCAGCTCCACCTGAGTCGTTAACCGCTGGAAGAGATGACCAATTTGGAGAGGGAGTCACTGGCTCCCCAACCCCCAGCTGAGGACAAAGGACTATTAACGACCCGAAACCATGTAGGCTAAGTGGACAATACCTCCAGTTTCAGGTCTGACTCCTGCCCCATGAGCGCATATATACCAGCTCTTAGACCAGCTAATTCAGAATTGACAAAGCCTCTTGGATAAGAGGCGAAACGTCTTCTAACTTTAAAAACCAAGTCCAGATGACATCCCCTAAACCTACTACAATGGAACCAACCTGGATGAATGAGAGTCTTCATAGACACTCCATTAAAATGTTTGAGCACTTTTTTCGCAAACTGAGGGGTAGATATATCGGCAGATCATTGGCGTGACACTGATAAGAGTCATTATGCTGTGCAATGGCAGAACCAAGAGGCAGCTGACAAAAAGAGCTGGACCAAGGATAGCACTTTGACAGAGGTCAAGACAGAGGTCAAAAGCTGCTGTTTTTGCCCCACTGTGTTTTACCAGAACACATATCTACCTGCCTACTTGCCTGCCTATCCATCTATTTAGGAGAGAAAGAGACCAGAGCACACCCTGGCATCTGAGTGAGTCTCATTTGCAAAGATCTAAACAGCAAAGGGATCCCTGATTTAACTTGGAACTGGCCTTCTCTTGTTTTCTCTTCATCTTAACCAAATTCAACAAACAACAGACATTTTACAGCCTTACATTAACAGACAATTTCCTCACTTCAACTAAAAACATTCTAAGAAATTTGCCCTTTCCTTGACCCTTTGCTTTGTAAGTGAATTTGTCGTTGGAGTTTTATTGAGGAACAGTTGGTGTAAGCATGCCCTAAACACTTTCATGCATCACCTGTTGTATAATTGAAGAGGCTGGGTGGCTGTTAATGATCATCTGCTGAACTCTGGGCAAGTATTTGCATTGTTTTTAGCTTAGCACATGGCTAATAGCGAGCCTGAAGGCATGTCAGCCTGCTAAGGATCGAACACCAATTTCCTCAGTGCCAAGGGCAAACTCACCACATCATTAGGAACATAAGAGAAAAGATGCAGGCCACCCGTCCTCTACACAAGCTACTGCACCTCAGATTGCTGCACTGTATAACTGAGTCCATACTGCCTTAGGGGTGTATTAAATAGAAGCAATGACAGCAGCTGTTTATTTGGCTGATGAGATTGAACCTGTTAGTAAAGCGCAGGGGTGTGGAGGAGAGTTACCAACTCCCTTAAGGTACAGGCCTTTTAAAGATGTCACAGAAGGTGATGCTTGAATACAGTGTTAGACAAAGATCATTGAGCCTACCTAAAATGCAAAAACATTGATATATTTTTTACACTCTCCATTTTTTTCTGAATATAACTCCAAGTTGTAAAAGTCTGTCTTTGTGGCTTCCGTGAAAATTCCGTCTGCTGCCAGGAGCAGTGAACAACAGAGCAAGTGATAAAAGCGAACAAATAAATTGTGTTGCTCCATTTCTTTTCTGATCACAGACAGCATTGAGGAATAAATACAAAGCAAAAACAAACAAAAAAACAGGTGTTGTCAAATTTTACATCTTAATATGTGTACATGCCATTATCAGAAAGAAACAGAAGGAGATGCCACAAGAAAGCAAGCGACATTTGTTGTTGGTGCTCGTGGCAATAGCTTGAGTCCATTAATCAATCGGAATGTCAATTGGAATGCCATCACCATCGTCATGTCTGCGCCTGACGTTTGTCCCTCCAGAACGCAACTCAAGCTTTTTGCAGGAGTTCAATTTCCAGTCCAGTCCTGGAAAAAATGGGGAACAGGTCCAGGTTTCAAAATAAAAACTTCCCCTGTACTTTCAAAATAAGGTGACGTGTCAAGTGAAAACGCACCGTGGCACTGTCGCTAAAAGTAAAATTTTGAAAATACAAAAACATCAATTATTACACAAAAATGCATTTTCTAAGGAAATAGTGAGGAGGAAGAGGCCATTAGGCCTGACTGCCAAAGTTTTGGATGTTGATGACATGGAGGTGGCAAACCTCTCTTGTGGAGACAAAACAAAGATGATGTAAACTAACTGTTGGTCGTGAGACGGACTCGCAATGCAAGGGAGACACATCACAGACAGACCAGTGTAAGCTCTATATTAGCCACAATGGAATTTTACTAGATATAAACAGTGTTACAGCCTCCTCCCTACACCCCACTACTACTTATGCAGTGTCTGTACTTCTCTATCTTTATGGCACTTATTACTGCTGCAAAGTCAATGGGTGCAAAAGAGTGAACAGAAACTTAGCCAATGTTTTAGAGTGTGACTTGGGAGGTTAGGTAAATATGATGTCATTGGAGGGACACCAAAACTCCTTGAAACCACAAAAAAAAAAAAAAAAAAAACAACGAATTATGGTGGTCTGTTTTACTCCCAGTCTTTACATTTTCTATAGGCTCTGTTGCTTTAATTGAAAGCGAAGGAGAGACAAGAAAACAGAGGGGGAGAGAGAAAGGCTGTTACAAACAAGAACATGATTTATGAAAGCCATCCCTCTGTTCGTCCAAGCGGGCTCATTATGTATGCACGTCAGAGAAAGAGGGAGAGTGAGAAGACGAATGAGGCGTTCCGGTGGTAGAGGAAGAGGGATGGTGGCGCTAAACTCAGCCGGTAATCAACTGGTGAAATTAAACATAAAAAAACAGGAATGATTGTGTGCGGCAAAGCGATTTGTCTGCAATTAGCGACCAGTCGCATAACTCACTCACGAGCACACATAAACACATTCATGCCTAATGGAACAAGACATGTCGCAGGGGGTGTATTCATGTGTGCATGCACAAGCACAGTGTGGGATACCTATAAAAGCAGTAAGTTAATAAACCAAACAACATCCAGAGCAATTGGCAAACTGCCTCCTCAGTTGGGCAGCTGTTTTTAAAGACGCAATTCTCTTTAGTGGTTTAATGTATTTTTCGGAATATACAGTTGGGCAAAAAAGTATTTAGTCAGCCACCAATTGTGCAAGTTCTCCCACTTAAGATGAGAGAGACCGGTAATTTTCATCAAAGGTATACCTCAACTATGAGAGACAAAATGAGAAAAAAAAAATTCCAGAAAATCACATTCTCTGATTTTTAAAGAATTTATTTGTACATTCTGGTAGAGAATAGGTATTTGGTCACCTACAAACAAGCAAGATATCTGGCTCTCACAGACCTGTAACTTATTCTGTAAGAGGATCATCTGTCCTCCACTCATTACCTGTATTAATGGCACCACTTTGAACTGGTTATCTATGTAAAAGACACCTGTCCACAACCACAGTCACTCTCCAAACTCCTCTATGGACAAGACTAAAGTGGTCTCTAGACACCAGAAACCAAATTGCTGACCTGCACCAGGCTAGGAAGACTGAATCTGCAATAGGCAGGCAGCTTGGTGTGAAGAAATCAACTGTGGGAGCAATTATTAGCAAACGGAAGACATGCAAGACCACTGCAGTACTCAAGTCCTGCAGTGTCAGACGTGTCCCCCTGCTAAAGCCAGTTTATGTGCAGGCCTGTCTAAAGTTTACTAGAGAGCATTTGGATGATCAAGAAGAGGATTGGGAGAATGTCCTATGGTCAGATGTAACCAAATTAGAACTTTTTGGTAAGAACTCTACTTGTCATGTTTGGAGGAGAAAGAATGCTAAGTTGTATCCAAAGAACACCATACCTACTGTAAAGCATGGGGGTAGAAACATCATGCTTTGGGACTGTTTGTTCAGGAAAGGGACCAGGATGACAGATCTATGTAAAGGAAAGAAGGAATGGGGCCATGTGTCATCAGATTTTGTGTGAAAACCTCCTTCCGTTAGCAAGGAAACGTGCCAGGGGGTCTTTTAACATAATAACAATCTCACAGACACTTCCCTGGTAACAAAGGAGTGGTTTTGTAAGAAGCATTTCAGGGTCCTGGAATGGCCTAGCCAGTCTCCAGATCTCAACCCCATAGAAAATCTCTGCAGGGAGTTGAAAGTCTGTGTTGTCCAATGACAGCCCCAAAACATCACTGCTTTAGACAGGATCTGCATGGAGGAATGGACCAAAATACCAGCAATAGTTTGTGAAAACCTTGTGGAGACTTACAGAAAACAACTGCTGTCATTGCCAACAAAGGGTACATCACAAAATATTGAGTTGAACTTTTGTTATTAAAAAAAATGCTTATTCTCCACCATAATTTACAAATAAATTATTTAAAAATCAGACAATGTGATTTTCTGGTTTTCTTTTCTCATTTTGTTTATCATAGTTATAGTATACCTACGTAAGTACACCTCATCTTTTTAAGTGGGAGAACTTGCATAATTGGTGGCTGACTAAATACTTTTTTGCTCCACTGTAAGTGGAGTAGAAGGTGTAGCGTAGCTGCCAAAGAAAAAGCCTAATAAAGTAGAAAAATTACATATAAGTCACACTTTTGCCAGATAATGGACATTTCATATTCAAATGCAAATCATAATAATGGAATAGATAATATAGTAGATATACAAACATTAATACATTAATGCTTATTTAGCTTCATAAAACGTAGAAGGAATCAAGTATATTAGGGCAACATATGAACAAATATTCAGATAATTATAGTTTGAAGAACATGCTAACAAATCAACTAAACTCTTTAAAATCCTTTTAAAGCACCAAATCCACTGAATTCTACATCCTCTGTCGCTTTTGAACAACTTCATCAAGCCTGGCATAAGATTAAGCAACGCTTCTTCTTCTTTTGCATTGCTTACAGGAGATAATGCTGATACTCACACCTACAGTGCCCTCTAGTGGTTGTTGCTATTTCTTTTTTTTTTAACACCATATAAGTTGCATCTGAGTATGTGGCCAACCCCCAGCCAAACTGTGCAAACATAGTGTGTGCATACACTCCTAAAAAAGATGGTAAATTGAAAAAAACATGTAAAAAAAACTTGACCCGTAAAAAAGAAGAAAAAAAGAGGTGTGTTAGGCTCTACTGTGAGCCAAGATCTGGGATTTTTTTGTTATAGTGCTAGGTAACCTTGGTGTTCTCTTGTTCTTTAGCTTAAAATCGTGTTTTGTTTGGCCCATATTCTAATGATCAGTAAATGTTTTGTTCTTCTTTTTTGTCACCATTCTTATACATATACATTCAGATAACTATTCCTGGATGATTCATTTGAACAAAAAACTTCAATAAAACCCAACACATTATACATACTTTTTATTTTTTATTTCGTTTTGTAGCTCTCTGCCAGAAATCACTCTTTATTTAGGTCCAGGCCTACTGTCTAGTGCGTGTCATAACCTGAACAGTTTCTTAAAACTGTATTCTGCAAGTCTCCACCATCCATTCTTGTATTTGGTGCAAACCAGGAAGTTTCAAATGTTGCAGTTCCACCATAAACCACTGGAAGAAGCTGCAAAAGGGAGCAATTTCCCATTGACTCTCATGTTGAAAAGTCAGATTTTTCACCAAAAACAAAAATATTTTCAATGTAATTTCAATGATCTTTTTGATGTTTTTTTTATTCATAGCAATTATGCGGAGGGAGGATTAAATCAGCCATTCTGATTATATTAGATCCAATGTGCGCCATTTTAGGGGGGTATTATTTTTAGAGACAATTAAAACTTAATTTTGATTTGACTTAACACAACCAACTGTTGTACTTTTTACATGCTTTAAGCATATTTTTGTTGTTTTAGTTTATTTCAGCTTTGAGTCACAGTCTAACTTGGCACTGGACACGTTTTTTTTTTTCTTTTTACTTTTTTGCTCTGATCAGAAAATTGCTTCAATGTAACTCACAGGGGTCACTCTGCCAAAGGCTGCTTCAGATGATTTGTGTGAATTGTTCACACATCCTATGTTAGCCCTTCAACTCATACCACAAAGCAGGTGAAATAGAGTTGACCTAAACACTGCTTTTCTACAGCATGCCACAAAAGAGGAATCTAATAGGGTTCATCAGATCAAACAAACTTTGTGGCCAAATAAATAAAAAATCTACAGCTAACAGGCTTGATTTTTTTGGACAATTTCTTGCCCCTCTCAGTCTCAACTTACCCCTGCTGTCTTCAATCTAGCTTCCTCTTTACCTCTGACCTTTTCACTTTTGAGTTTCCCCATAACAGTCGGCACTCTCATCCCATCGTCTGTTCTGTTTCTCCCTTGCCACATGATTGACCTTTCAGTTTCATTCTCCCTGCATTTCTCTACCTCTCCTCTCCTTCTGGTCTAGGCTGTAATTCAGCTTGTTTCAGGGCCAGTTAGGCAGCCGGTAGAGTTAATCTGTCTTTTCAGGTCATAAATCACAGCTTGCCATGTCTGTTTCTTCTGGTTATCTCTTTCTCTCTCTTGCATCCTTGCACTTCAAAGCTGCATGGATGTAGAGCACGCTTTGAGATGATTGAGACAGACAGTCAATACTGCTGTTGTTTCCATGCATGTTTACTTGCACATTTACAAGTTTTTGCTCTAGCAACCACTTTACCATTCAGCTGATAAAAACACAAAATAGAAAACGCTTGCTGTGACCAATAAGAAAAGGCCTCAGCGGTGTCGGGGCCAGTCAGATGTGATGCCTTTCTTTTTTGCCTTTCCTTCTTTTTTGCAGACACAACAAAGTTGGATGTCAACTCCTGCAACAAATGAACTGAGATGAAATTTTCGGGAATTAATGAAAGACCATCTCTGATTAAAATTGTGTTTTTATCATGTTCTTGTAGCATTTTTATGATGATGGATATAAAGAAAATTAAACTTAAAATTGCATTTCAGAGTATTTTTTAATCAAATTTTGTGAATCAGGAGCAGATGAAAAATAAACTGCTAGAAAAAGATTGTACTTGTGATATAGAAAATACACTAGGCAGGCCATAAGCTCCCTGCTCCACTCCATTCCAATGCATCCACTTGCATGACTAGATCCATGTACGTCTTTGCTTTCCTCGTCTTAGCTGGTATCTGGTTCTAATCTGTATGACTGGATAGCTTCAATATTACTTGCCATTTTTGTGCACCAGTAATGTTAGTCTGGAGGGTGAGAGGGGCTGAAAGGTAGAGGGAGAGTGGATGACGGGAAGTGGGTGGCAGGTTTACTCCACACCAACAGTCCCACCCACAACTCAGAGGCAAATTTCTAATGAATTCCTGTCGCTCTGCAGAACCTATGTCCTTAAAAACGGCATAATTATAATTAAAAGACCAGTGAGGAGACTTGATTGGAGTGGGACTTTAAGGCCATGTGTATGTTTGTGTCTGTAAAGGTCTATTTGTGGCTAGTGACATATCTCAGACCGACAGGTGCTTGAGAAACTGTTGGCCCCATCTGCAAAACAAAAAAACAGGAAACAAAACCACATCAAGAACTATAGAAGGAGAATTGATGGGGGGAGAAATGCAGAAGAATGCAGAAACGAGAAAACTGATTAGCATAGCAGGAGGGAGGAGAGAGCAGTTGGATGGGAATGCAAGAAGAGACCAAAGCTGAATAGCTGGAAGGCGGGAGCAGGAGAGCGGGTGAATGAATGTGTTGTAGATCTATTGTTCTCAGTTTTTGAATGGAGTGTTAGTAAGCTAAGTAGTAGTTAGTGATTTACAGCGCCAAGGCCATATCAGCTCAAGTGGGTAAACAATACTCTTTCAGGGGAAACACTCAGACATGAGAAAAAAAAATGCTGGACTGTGATCTGGATCTGAATTGGTGCAAAGTATCTTTGAAATTGGTGGTTAGGTGCAAGAAAACACCTCCGACTCAGCAGACAGGAAAAGGTGGGTTGCAGACTGTGAGAAAGAAAGAGTGTAAGCTGAAAAACCACAAAGATGTGTCCTATTTGACAAAAAAAATTGCATCCAGAATTGTCTACCCAACTGGCATCAATGAAATGTTACTTTACCAAATTTACTACAAGGGTTGGCACCTGTATTGTGATCTTATCTGTCTAAGCATGTATATTTAGCTGCTCAAGTGAAGAATCTATGTCCTCTGCCACTTTACTTCCTCCATGGTGAGTTATATATACAGCATCAACCTTTCATTCACACTCTCATTTGAGACTCTTGATTATGCTAATTAAGTTATCGCCTATTTTCAGCAAGCTCTTACTTTCCCCACACTCGGCATGAAACCTTGAGACACCGTATATCATAAAAGTAAAGCCGAACAGCATGAGGACCCAGACCTATCTGTGGCATTAGAACAACAAGCCCTGTGACGAATGGGAGAAAATAGAGGCCCAGCAATGTGTTTGTGTAAAGCTGTGTGTGTTAGTGTGTGTGTGTGTGTGTGTTTGTATCCATTGCTGCACGTCTGCCATTCTGATTTACTGAGAAAGAGAGAAGAAAAAAATTCAGAGGGCCATCCTATCTCTATTGCACTGCAGAATTGTGATAAGGCCTACGGACACTAAATCATTCACCTAATCAGCAACTTCATTCCATACTGCAGTGCTCATTCTCCTCTGCATATAGATTGCAAGGAGGATAATCTGCAATAAGGTTCTCCGGATGGAATGTAAAGGTAAGACATTCCCTTTAACAAAACCCCACTTTTACGGGAGCAACAGTTGGTTTTAGCTTGCTTCAAGACCATTTAGGGACATGAACTTTGAAATCTTTATTACTAATACTAAAGTACACTCCTCCTCATTTGCTGACCATCCTCTATCCAGAGGGACCTGACTGCAGACAAGATGGTGTCAGACATTGTTGGTTGGAAGCGAAAAAAATAAAAAAAAACTTACCCCAAATCCAACCCAAAAGTGTGTTCAGAATTGTAGAAAAATAAAATTTTACTAAAGGGACGTAACTGTTAGGGTCACCAGTTAAAATGAAAAAAATTTGAGCGATATGCAGTGCTTTAAGTGAACGAGAAGTGACAGTACTCTCTTTTATGGAAGTCACAAAACAAAATGCAGAGAATTTTGAATGTAAATATTAATCAATAAAAATAAGTCCTTTTTTCTATGTGTAATAATATGAAATAAGAAAGTCAGGTACCCGGGTCAAGTCTATGAATACATTTAGTTATACATTGACAGTTACAAAATAAAAGGCGGCATGGTCTTTATTTAACGGTTATCATTGATTGTGGTTTCCTGTGTCCGATTTTTAAATATTTACATGTTTCTGTGTCCCAAATTAAAAATCAGTTGTAAAATCAGTTTTTATTTTATTTTATTTATAGTTTTGAAATCTGGTGACAAAGCTATAAGGCTTTACAGCTGATTTGTAGTTAAAACAAAAAAAAAGGGAAAAAAAATAGCTTATTTGGAGACTTAGGATGGTTTGTTTTTGTCTCCCATCAGTAATTTGTCGTATCAGGAATAAATGGAAACACAAATTTAGAACATATCAGAACAGTGTTTTTACGTCAAGGTCAAAAGCAACATTTGGGTGTGTTTTTTGTTCGTGCAAAATCAGCAGCAAACTGAGCTCAGTAGAAAACTTTTAAAATAAATGCAATAAGTCATTAATAAATTCAAAGCTTCCACCCTGGTAATTCTTTTTCTGTCACCAATCAACATTTAAGGAATTTCTCCACAAAATGTTATTATTATTATTATTATCACTTATTCAGCAACACTGGGCAAATTGTGATGAAGAGTTGTGATGAACTCTGCAATTTTTTTTCTAAATCAGGCTTGTGAAAAGAAACTCTAAGTGTGAGTCTATCGGCCATGAAACCACAGCGTGTGGTGTGAAACACGGTTCTCTCGGAATACGACTGTATCCTGTCACTGCTCACCATCAACTGTAAACTGGGCTCCATCAAACAAGTTTCTCTTCAAGACTGTTTCTCATGTTGTCCTGTTTGTCAGACCTGTAGGCCTTATATGTCTAGACATGTATTCAACAAATCTTCTAAGGGGCAGAGTGAAAATGTGGATGCAGAGTATCAGAATTTTAACACTTTTAAAACAAAAATACATTCTTTTCTCTTTTTCAAATAGCCTATTAATCACACGCATACAGATTAATACATAAAGGACAGTAAAGGATCAGATTTCTTACCCTTCACTGAACAACAGTTTAATCAGCAGCATGACTGCTCTCTACTGATCCATAGCCACCATAGCATACTAAACTTTAGACTCTGATCTTATACTCATTAAATGAACTTTTGGACATTTTATGCTGTAGTAACAACTACTTTTATGTTGGATATGAGCTGTCTGCAGGCGAAAAATGGTCAAACCTGTACAGGTGGCACACACAAAATGTTAAGATCGTAGAGCACTCGATGAGAGTGAAAATGTTCATGCGCTTTTTTTGTATGGGCATGTTGTGGTTGACAGGTTTAAGACAGCACCTAAACAACACGTAAGGGTAAGTAAAGGTGAAATAGGTGAGACGCAGCACATCATTCAGATTTTTTATTTCTTCTACCACCTCAAACTCTGCACTGCACAAGGGACCAGTTTGTGCTGTTGAAGGGATAAGTGCGTGCTCCTTGCATACCCTTTACACGCCTGTTGCTTACACCCTGACTGTTAGACATGAGGAAATTAGACAATCAGAGTGTTGTTTGCATGGGGATCATACAGGCACTTAGGTATGTTATGTGTACAGCCCATGCGAGCAGCATTTGCGCAGAGTCAGTTAGGAGCTGTACTTGCATCTTACTGACCATTGCAGTGCAGTGTGAAGGGACCGTAACAGCATCACCCATACATCATGCGTGTGTGTAACTTACATTATCTTTACAAATAAGATACATTTACCACATGCAAAGCAATGGTACATTCAATTTGTCATGAAGTCCCTTAAAGTCCCTTTAAGAAGCAGCACAGCTGGGACAACCCAAAAACCTGCAGCAGCTAAAGAATTAACAAATGTAGAAGTTAAGTTGATGTCTCTTTACTTTCTCTAGTTTACATTTGAAACTTTAGAAGCAAACAATAATTTTAGACTCTAATTGTACTACACTACTGCCTTTTAAAGTACTCCAAAAATTTAACTTTTAGACATATTGTTTTATACTCATTTCCATTCTCTGCACAACAGGCAGACCCACCAATAGTGACTAAGATGAAATTTAAAGTTGATATATTTTCTTTATTTAGTTAAGAAGTATGAACTAATATCATTATGTTTTGTTTTTATTAACCTTTTTGTGGTTAGAGATTCTTTTACATATCATTATTAGCCTCATTTTTTTGTTCTTCTATTTTGTAACATAAATTAAAATCAAACTCTTCCAGTAAACACTTTGTTATTGCGGCTCTCTGGTTTTTAATTTTATTGAAATCTTTTTGTTAATTAGCACAATGCCTTCCAAAATTCCCTGCATACAAATTGTGCTCAACAATTACTAACCATTCAAGAGTTTGCTCTAAATAACATGCGTTTGTTTTGATAATTATTGAGAAGAATAATGTGAAAAAGTGCAAACACATTATTCAAATGTGCTTCGTGTAAGTCATTTTTCTTTTAGTTTAATGAGGTTAATTGAGAAACTTCAATTTTCCTTTTCTCTGACTCACTTGCTGGATGTTAAATGAAAACTTTCAATTTAGTAAAGAAACCTAGCCAGTATGGGTCATTTCCTGCCTAATAATATATGTGGAAAAAAAGAAAAGCCTTTGAACATTTACAAATGATAGAAGTTAAAGAAAGAGAGGTCAGCAAAAATATCACCAATTGGGGCCCTGTGTTGGACCTTCCTGGCGTGGCGGGGGGGCTTCTCCTCTGGTTGGGCTGGAGCTTGCATTCTCTGTCCCCCTATACCTCCTCGCTCTCCCTGTGGCGGTCCTGCTGGCCCTGTCCTGGGTGGTGGATGCCATTGCCCGGCGACAGCTGTTCTCCTTCTGCTACCGTGCTGGTGTTGGGGGGTTCTGGCTGCCGCTACTGCTGCGGCTGGGGGGTCTTGGTGTGGGGATGACTGGGCACTCTCCCTCTTTCTTTTTACATTCTATCATCCACCTTAGAAGAACATAAACACTCATTCGAGCCCAGGTGTTAGCTCACCTTTGAACAAATAGTTTGCGTGGCTGAATGAAATGTTGCACATATGTTGGTCTGAAGGAATGAGTATGTGAACATTATATTATGTCCATGTTTACCTGCTTGTATGTGGACATTATGGGAGCCAACAGGTATGTTTGTAACATTTGAGTGTGTGTGTGGACAGACCCCGCTCCTTTTTAAATTGTTCTACATCTAAACCCTAACAGTGATAATTATAAACATCCACCAACTTGTTGCTTTATAATTTTACTCCCCTCCCCTCTATAATAACCCTCCTATCCCCTCTTCTCTAACATCCCTCTGTCTTCTTCCCTCCTTTTCTATTCCGTCCGGTCCAACAAAAAACTGTTACCAATATAATGAATAAAAAAACAAAGTTTAGAATAAATTCAAAAGGGGTTGATTTGAATATATATCTGGTGTGTCAGAAGATTCATAACCCCTGTTGTAAAAGTAAAATATGTCCAACATAAGAGGCCTTCAGCTCTCATCTGTTTGCTCAGCTGTTGGACAGGACGTTAAAAAAAGCAAGTCACCAACTAGACATGAAAAATACAAAAGCTGAAGAAATGTGATCATGGCTCCAATACATCATGGGTTAAAGAAAAGAGGGAACGTCCTTCCCAGCAGTTAGCAAAGTTACAAACAAAAAGAAAAAAATCCCCAGTGTTTTTATTTTTTTTAAAGACAAAACTAAACCAACAAACAAAAACTAAAAAGCAAATTACAACCAAAATATAAAAGATCAAATTACTATACTGGAAAAAAAGAGAGAAAAAAAATCTTTTCAGGGATCACCTCGAGCTTAACTCTTTAACTCCAGAGATGTCGCCAGTATCACATGAATATCACGCTCTTTGAAATACCATAGCTCTTCAACATCTTCTTCTTGTGCGATCAGCGTGAATCGACTGATTCTGGCGCAGAAAAAATGTCTCACTTTATGTTAAATGCACTGATATGCAATACTTTATGTTAAGTCCACTAATATGCAACTTTATGTTAAATGCACCACCATGCAGCTCTTTATTTTAGTAAAGGCAGCAATACTCAACTCTTTAGTGTTGCATATCAACGCAAAGATGCTTTTCTTCACTTCAGAATCTGCTGGAATTACATTAATTGCATAAACAGTTGAAGAGTTTTGGTATAGTTGAATGAATGTAAACACTGGAGTTGAAGCTCTGATGTTAAAGGGTTAAACTATATTTGTTTCTCAGGAAAAACATTTGAAATCCTAATCTTTAATGGAGTGACTCATCCATATATGGGGGCAGCATCAAAAGATTTGATCTGTGTCTCCAACTTTTCAGACTGATTAGAAATATGATTGACATCAATGGGGGAATGGTTTTAAATTAAAGGCTATTTTTGAAGATGTAAAAGGTCAAAAGAATTGAAAAAGTTAAGATCTAACTTTATTCTATCATGACTATACGTGCTGTAAATAAATGTGTACCTTTATGTACCTCCAACTATATGTTGATAAACCTTTTTCCTTGCCTACACATTAGGTGTCACTTTAAGAGCAGGTATGTGTGACTCAAGTCAACAGTTCTGAAGTGTGAAAATTGCTATGCAAGGTATTTTTAATTTCCCATTAAGCACACAGCATACTGCCCTCACATGTATGCATTCCTTCTATCTGTCAAAGACAAACTTACCAAGTTCACACTGTTTGGCTGACCATGTGATTCCCATCTTTGTCCTCACTTTAATTAGATATGGGGCCTGGTGATCTATTCTGGGAGAGAACGGTAACTCTTCAGCGTTTCCTCAGCCAAAGAGACGTCTCCAATAGCAACTGAGACCTATGGCCTCCCCCTGTGGCGTCCAAGTCTCATATTCATTGCGACAGTCCAACTCCGTTTGTGTACTTGTCTCTGCGTGTGCAGCCCTTAAGTAAGAACCTGTGCTTCCCGTGTATGTTTGCGCGTACAGGGACGAAACAGGATGCCGTCTAATGCTTATAGATCTATAAAAGTGGCGCACAGCGAGAGATGAACATGTTAGTGTCAGTTGCAACCAGGGAGACGAGCAGGAGGGAGGATTGATGTGACTGTTATTGATCCTGCCTGGTAATTACAGCACAATTTATTACCAGCGAAACAGGGGAGAAGACGGGGAGACATAATGCGGAGGTATCATATTTAGTTTGGGGTTGTAAGGCAGGTTTTTTGGTGAGAGTGAACAAGGTCAGAGAGAGACAGAGATGGATCACTTTACCCTCCTTTCCCTTGAGTACTGTGTGATTTGATCACTGTAGTGCTTTCTGACATCCTACCCTGTCTTTTTTCTCTCCACCTTTTCCTGTTTTATATTTTTTCTATCATCGTCTGACCATATGGCGCTGATATGCAAGTAGACTCCCACTCCAGCATGCTTTTATCCTGCTGCGTTCCCTTTTTGTCCATCAGAGGCATCACTTGCAATCAGTGCTGAGATGAAGTGTTGATATGATATGAAATGAAAGTGCACTTCCTCACTGTACAAGCAACAAGCCTACTAGTGTTTTGTGGCTTGTGAAAGTGTAGGAGCGTAGGGTTGTTTACAGACATGTGTGGGTGTTTTGCATGATCTTGCGGGGTATGTGTGCGCATTTATGTGTGTTTCTGTTTGTGTGAAGGCGATATTGTTCTAGAATATGTCAAAAAAAACAACAACGATGTTCTTATAGGCGTACCACATCCTGTCTTGCAATGAGTCACAAAGCTAAAGATGCTGGAGCTAAAATACCGGTATGCTGCTGTGACCGTACTCGTGTGTGTCTGAATGCACTGTGGTTACGCTGAGAGTTTTCTTCCTGTGACCATTAACTCTTTTGAAGTTCTGGTCCTGAAACTCCTCAGTGTTAAAAGCGTGGACGTTTTGACAGTAAATGTGTCGCTGTGGGAGCTTGGCATGCACTCTTGATCAGAAAACGCAAAAATGTACAGGAAGATCCAGAATTCAAACCCTTCTTGAAATCTTTTTATTTCACACCTAGATCACATTAAAGTTATCATTAGGCTTTAATAAGAAAAAAAATCCATCTAATATTATTTTTAGCAGACTATAGTTTGTCGGTTTACGTTGCTATGGTAATCCACTGGCAGCACTCCAGAAATAGATTGATTTGGGTCTGGACCCAAAGATGGAAAAAGACTTCTTTAGTTTTTCTTTTTGTTGTTGTTGATTTCTCTTTGCAGTTTGTACTATTGTGCATTGTTGAACTTATCAATCTGCCAGTGCTCTATTGATTGGGCAAAGTGTATTTTATCTAATGCAGTGAGGATGGGTGGGGGGGCTTTAGGAGTGCTGGGTGGAGTGGAGTTAAATGGAGGAGTAAGGGCCTTCTTTCACTTTGCTTTCAAACTCTTAAGAGCAAACGCCTTGTGTCTATGAGGAGTCTGGAGAGGGTGAGAGGGGGAGTGGATGGTTTGATCTCACGTTGGATCACATGCAAAAAGAGCAGCAAGAGTTGAACAGCCAAAATGCCCGTTAAAAAGCTAGCTGTTGTTTGCTACCACAGCGGGGGGGGACGACGACAGATAGTTTCTATGTTTTGTTTTTTGTGGAAACAGCAGAGAGAAACGTGTCACTCCACAAGTGTTAACAGGACATGTGCTCTAGAGTCTGTCAAGCACACATATTCAGGAAAACTTTTTTTTTTTTTTTGTTAGTAGAGGGGCATGGATGTTGCCGTCACACCACCCTGCCATGATGTGATGTGCTGCCATGATAATGTCTTATCCTGTTTTTACTCTCCAGATCCATTTGCTCTCTTCAGGCCTCACACAGGAGCAGACACTCACAGAGCCACCATTTAGCTCTCAGCAGACAGAGAAGAGGGGGGGAATCATCTGCTTCTCTTCTCTTATCTCTCACTTAAAAAAAAAAAAAAAAACATCTGATGAAGAGAACAAGTGCTCTTCCTCCCGCTCTCCTGCTCCCTCTCATTTATCTCTGTGCTCCCCTCTGTTTAACAGTTAGAGTGCTAGTTGAACATGGCAGCTCTGACACTTTCCACATAGCCCTTTGTTGTGTCTGCTCTCACATGCATCTGTGCAAGTCACTGCTTGCTTGTGTTGTTAGTTAGTGGGGCCATATGCTTACACGTGTGTGGTCATGCTTCCTCAGATCTTTCAGCAGTTATCATTGTGTGGTTTGTGGTGATGAAGGTCTCTGTGATTACAGTTTGTATGAACCTGCATGCATGCAAACACAATACTCACACTACACCCTGTGTGCAGCTGTCTCCTTTTCATTTCTGCTTTATTGTTTTGGACTAGCACGAGAGCTAGAGTAGTTCTCCCCTTGTCATGCAGAGGAAATGGGTGAACAACCTCTCTAATTACACTTCACCCACTGACACTAATTTACATACGAACACAATCACACTGAAATCCAAACCTTCATTATTATGGGATTTTATTACCCGGCGCATGATATTTTGGCAGTTGTATTTCACTGAAGTTATGTTTCTTACCTCCACAGCTACGAATAGATAGATTTCAGGTGTGACCCAAGAAAAAAGCTGAACTTTCATCAAGTAAGAGAACTTAAAAGAACAGAAACAATTCAAAACAACATCAATTAAGTAACACATTAAAATAATGCAACTTTTTTCAACACAATTTAGTATCTCTGATTTGTAGTTCTTCAATCAAAACAAAGGAGCAATGTTCAAAGTTTTTACCCCTTGATCTCTGAATTTATTTCCAGCTATGATTCATGTTGACATGACATGTTACATGATTGACTCGTGTTTTCACTTTCACTTTCAAATAGATGCTAAATTAAGGTAATTTTGGAGCCAAAGTGGTTTGATACATATTTGCATCAATATAGTTCAAGGGGTTAAGAAATTGGACAAATCTTTTGTCACCTTTAACACTGTTATGTATTGTAGTGATTATTCTTAGAAAGGGTCCGATGCTTTAATAAGCACAAACCACTGCTTTGCAACATGTCTTTTCTAAAAAATAAAAAAAAAAATACTCTCTAGTTAGTATCACAATTACAAGAAAAAAAATGGCATGATCAAAAATTTGGCATTACACTATGCCATGCCTTTAATTTAAAGAGCAATACAAATATTAAATGCTTATTTATTTGATTTCCCTAGATTGAGCAAAGAACTTTGAAAAAACAAATCTGAACCTAAATTGGTGTTTTATTTTCAAAAATGTTCTGTGTATAAATGATTTTTTTTAACTGAGGTGAAATAAACAAAAACAGATAAACAAAAAAAAAAAAAAAAAAAAAACATCCACGATACTTTTGGCTCATTTTAGACAATAATAATCAAACTACATTAAAGATGTGCAAACTTTGTTTTAAATACACTGTAGATCTTTTAGATTATTTGTGTGTGGATTTTAAAATAACATTGAACATTTACGATACGATACGATATTCTTTATTGATCCCACATTGGGGAAATTTAATTGTCACAACAGTTCCAAAAAGCAGAGAAAAGTGACAGCAATGTGCAATGATGAGGGGTGTTCCAAAATGTGCAAGTATACAAATACAAAAATGTGCAAAAATAGAAAAAGTTAAAAGTAAGTAAGAACTTATGTACACTATTACGACATAACATATGTTACGCCTAATAATACAATTAAATAAATAAAGTGAAAACACAGAATATACAGATGAGCTATGGATTTATTTACAGTAAAAGGTGTCTACAAAAATATGATGTGTTCCATAGTCTTTACACTTCATGACACTAACGGAATATGGATAAGCAGCAAAACATCTTAATAAACCCTAAAATCCGGCATGCCATTAGAAAATGATTTTAAAGTGATACGAAAATAATTAAAGATTATTTTTCTAATTTTTAATTTTATTTCGTATAGTTTACTATACCTGGAAATAATATTTTCCACACATGAATCTTTATTTATTGTTCCCTGCAGGTGAAAATCAGTTCCATATTTCTCATTACTGAGTTCGCTGCAGGAGCTCTTTAGTCTTTAAGTTCATCCATTTCCCCTCACACCCTCGTCTTGCTCCAAAATCCCATGCACTTTTGCGCGTGCACACTAAATAAGCTCCATTGTAGGGCCATTATAATGTGAATGAGGGGCCCACCAGCTCCACTGAGGCTTGTGTGAGTGAGAGTGTGTCAGTGCAAATAGGTTAGAGAGATGGATGAACTTGCAAAGAAAAGGAACACCTAATCAAATTAAAACGGGATGACTGGCAAGCTGCTGCGCGTTGGAGCAGGACTCACGTGGGCTAAAAAAAAATCCTCCAAAATTATTTTCCTTATTCTTCCAGTTTATGAAGCGTTAAAGCTGATTCTATTCCCGTTACACCTTTCTCCCTCTCATTTGATCTTTTTGTAATACAACTTAAGGAAGCATCAAGGCGCGCCTCCACCGGTGCGTGTCCGCGCGACACACGCGCATCCAGCACCAGGACTAACGGGCCGTGAGCTTTTTACTCGTGATAGCTGATGCGCGAAAAAAAGGCTGTTTGTGTCAATCAAGCCAAACCCCCTCCCCTTCTCTCGCTCCAGCCCCCCTCCCCCGTCTCCCTCGATCGCCTCCACTTGTGTAGGCGCTCTTAAAGCGCAGCGTTTACGCGCGCCTCTCAGTCTTTGACGGGCAGCCTGGTGGATCGGAGCTCTCCGGTCATAAGGCTGCCTAATCTCTGCGATAACAAACTGCCATCAGGGAACAAGTGGCCATTCCCGGGATTCGGGAAAGATAGCGGGGAGACGAGGGGGAGAGGAAAGGAGGAAGGAAGACACAGAGAGAGGGAAGAGGAGTGGAGGATTCTCCACAGCCGCCGCCGCTGCTGCTGCTCCAGAGAGTGGAGTGGGAGATGGCACATCGCCTCAGTATCCTCCACATTCAGGAGTGCGCCACCGAGACCACAGCTCTGGACATCCGCGCATCTGCGGCATCAGTCCCGCAGCGCTGCCGCCTCACCACGGCCGGTCAGGCAGCGCCTCAGCCCGGGTTACAGGTAAGCTGGAGCCGCTGTTAATAAGTTTGTGTCATTTACCAAACTTGTTCATAATCTTACAGTATTTTTTTCCTAGTAGTTTTGGTTTAATGAAAGATTGAATAGACAAGCAAACTACAATGTTTCTCATTAAACTAACTTCAAACATAATTTGCTCAGATTGGTTAAAAAAAACACTGCAAACAGTTATTAGTAGTAAAAATAAGTGAATTTAGTCAGTTTTCTTAAACAAATAAAATAAAAATAAAACTTATTGTTGTTGACATTATGGACTAAAACTTTCCAGTGAAGTGCCTGTGATGATCCAGGATTAGCGCCCCCTTTTGGCCTCTATAGTAATGAAGCGGATTAACAGGTTGGACCGGCTTCACACATCTTTAAGACTTCCCGCCATCAGTTTTGAATGAAACACCTCCAGATCAGAGAGCATGTCAGGCTTTAAAAGTTTGAAAGTTGTCTGTGTGAGTGGTTCATCTTCCCTTATCGCTTTTTAATAGAGGTCCTCTTCTCCTCTCTTTCACTCTCTAATCACATCTGTTACATATATATAGGATGAATATATATATATATATATATATATATATATATATATATATATAGATATATATATATAGATATAGATATATATATATATATATATACTCTTCCTCCATGACCTTCTCTCTGTGTTCACTAAAGGCAGGGAATAAGGAAAGAGAGATGGGGAGAAAAGTCCATTGATATTCAAACTTGACAGAAGAAGAGAGGTACAGAAAAACAAACCAAGGAAAAAGAAGTGGGGGATGAAGAAGAGATGCTGCTGGATCTTTTTTTCTCTCTCCCGGCACATACATTGAGATGCTAATCCTCATATTTTTTGGGGTCTGTTTTTATTATTCATTGCATTATATTCTTCTCTTCTCCTTTTCTCTATGTCTCATATGCTTGCACTTCATTTCCTCTTTACAGTCATGGACTCGCCTCAGATTAGTGCACAAGGCAGAGGGATTCCAACTCTAATTTTGTGGTATTTCAGATGATTAGGTTCAGAAATAGGACAGAGGTGCACAGAGTTTGGCACTATTAGAGGAATTCCCAGGGTGGCTTTGCAGGACTGATTAGTCGAGCTCCATCCACCTCTCCACACTGCCATATTAACACACAACCAGCTGTTGTTTGTTTGGGAGGATTGACTTTTGTGCTGTGTTTTAACTGGGATGTCATTTCGTCTGTGTGTGCATGAGTGTGTGCATGTGTCAGAGATTGGCTAAGCCCTACGGATGCGAGTTGTTTTCAATCAGCTCTGTAGTTACCAGCTGTGCCCTTACATTCCCCAGGGCTGCAAAACCTGGGTACATGCTCCCTGGCAAGCACACACAAAACTCATGCATACTATTCAACCTTCCCCAACCAACTCACTCTTTCTTCTTTTCTCCTTGTTCCCGTTTTCCGCAGATATTAATCATCGCCCGCTCCGTCTGTGCTTGTGATTCCTCTGTGAGGGTTTGAAGGAGACCACCTCCACAGCATTTCCTCAGCTAAAGACCTCTCTTCCCTGAGATCCGGCGCTGCTCCCCTCTTCACCTGCCATGGTGACATGACATGGCCCTGAGTGGATTTGATCCTGCCTCCCACAAATAGACAATCTCTCGGGGAGGTTTTTAAAACCTCTAGACACCTGCAAACTAAAAGAGACATCAATTCCTCTGACGCTCAGTATTTCCCCAGTCGCGCGATGACAGTGGCCGTGCGGTTCCGTCGGCATTTGCGCAGGCTCCTGTTCTTACTCGCCTCCTGCTGCCTCCTGTCCCTTCTCCTTTCTGCCTACTTTCTCTTTGCAAACTCTTCCCCTTCCATGCAACTTGGACAGTCTGTTGAGCCCGCCTGCTCCCGGTCTCTGTCTATGTCTCCATACCGGAACCTGCCATACCCGTATCCCCCAAACCCCCCTCACATACATGTACACACCGACCCGGTGGTGCTGGTGCTGGTGGAGTCCCAGTACTCTCAGTTGGGTCAGGACATTGTGGCTATACTAGAGTCAGCCCATTTTCAGTTCCGCATGGAGATTGTCTCAGGAAAGGGCGACCTTCCGCCGCTGACAGAAAATGGCCGCGGCAGATATTCTCTCATCATTTATGAGAACCTGTTAAAGTATGCACATGCAGATACATGGAACAGGCAGCTGTTGCATCAATATTGTACTGAGTACAGAGTCGGCATAATAGGCTTCTATCGGTCCACTGAGAACTCTCCGTCTGTCCTCAAACTTCGGGGCCTGCCGTTGATGCTCAGGACCAACCAGGCACTTTGGGACTGTTGCGTAGTATCTAGCTCGCCTCTCCTCCACTTGACCAAACCTGGTACAGATCGAGGAGCCTTACCTGGAGAGGACTGGACTTCATTCTCTTCTAATCACTCTTCATACCAGGCTGTGCTGCACGCACGGGCTAAGGAGGGAGCAGGGGCAGGCAGTGGAGATAATCCAGGACCAGGTTTCAGTCTCGGCCTTCAGGCTACTGTGGTACAGGACCTGGGGCTTTATGACGGGGTGAGACGAGTGATGTTTGGACAGGGATTGGGCTACTGGCTCCACAGACTCATCCTGGTGGATGCCATTTCCTACCTCACAGACAGGAAGCTTACTTTGGGTCTGGATCGCCACATGCTGGTGGATATTGACGACATTTTCGTCGGCAAAGAGGGGACCCGCATGAACGCCAAGGACGTAAAGGTATTTGGTACAAGTATGCAAAAAGTTCGACACAAAGTAACAGAAGATTTTTTTTAAGTTTGAATTAAATTCCAGATACTTTTACACACAAATTCAACTTTTGACTGATTTGTGATCAGACGAAAGAGTTTGGCTCACTTTTGGAAAATGTTTGAGATTTGTGAATCAAGAATCATTAATGTGTTCTCATATCCACGAGTCTAATCCCTCTTTGTGTTCACACCAAGTGGCTATGTGTTGGGGGGTACGACTGAAGGGCATTTCAGAATGGAGGTCTAGCCAGAAGCAGCCATTTAAGTGAACAAAGATATGTGAAAGAGGGGAAGAGGAGGGGTAAGAGCAAGAAAGAGAGGTATTGAAGAGGCAGTGAAAAGATGAATGGCGCGTATTCCTCTTTTCCCACGTTTCTGCTCTTAGGGAAACTAAAGGAGAGTCAGCCCTGCCGCCTGCCTCTAAAGAGAGCTGTTGTTTCAACACGCTTTTAGAAGCACAAGCACACAGATGTAGGCAGATGTGCCTCTGCACTCCTGTTTACATACAAAAGTACAACATTTGCACACACGCAAACTGAAAACTTGTGAGAGAAATCTCATATTTATAAGAGGGAAAAAACATTATCTTGTTGCTGGGAATGGAGTGGGGCAAAGTGGCCACAAAGTATCCTTAAAGCAAAGAAAAGAAAGATTTTCTCTCTTGAACTAAAATGTGTCTTTTACATTCACCTGTCCTGTGAAGCATGAACAAAAAGAAGAGCCTCATGTTCACTGCTGGGGGTTGAAACAGGAAAAATGGAAGGAATAAAAAGGGTTTCACGCTGCGGGTGGTGACATTAGGAGAAACTTCACACCTAAGTATTAAAAAAAAGTTATATCTTAAAAGGGTGCACATTTCCTCGGCACAGCCACACATCACAGTGCACGTACGCATTCACAAAATGAGCACACAAGAGCTCTCTAGTTGGAGTTTTCATTTTAAGTCTGCCTGACTCCTCAGCTTTGTACCATAAATATACATGAGGATGAACCAGTTCCATAACAGAAGGGATGAGATTGAAGAGACGGACTTGGAGAGGGTCAGGAAAAGGAAAGAACAATGACATTTGAAACTGATCTTCTTCATCTAAGGCGAGTTTGGCAGTCAAGGAGGAAGGAGAGAACGTTTAAGAGATGAGAAGAGTGGGGTGTAATGCCTCAGGGGCGGTCGTTGCCTAATTTGCAGAGAAAAATTGGTGATGGGGAGAGGGAAAGTAGAAGTGTTTATTGGATAGATATGTAGCTCTAGGTTGAGTTGATTGATAGAGGCTTAATCTGGGAGTCAACCAGCCATAATAAATTAAATACTCAGTGAAATAATTATTTATTCAGGATTTTTTTTATATTCTTTATATCTTTGCATCATATTTCAGTGATAGGTTAGAGGAACACAATCCTATGAGTTTGCAGAAGGACTAAAAAATGGAAGTCTTCTCCTTCTGGTGCTGAAAGCTGTTGAAGAGATGACTCATATTAGACGACCACAAGTCAAATATACAGCACATGTAGCTCTGGGTGAAGAGAACAGCTGAATGATGTGTCACCATTGTGGAATTTGTTTTTTGTTTTTTTGTTTTGTTTTATATTTCTCGTCTTTTAAATGTGACCATGAAAGCAAGATGTTTGCTCGCCGACATCAGCATGCGACAATGTTTGGTTTTGGTGTAAAGCGAAACCTATAAACCACCTGCAGAGATCAGCTGAAGTGGGCGAGGGTTTAGTTTGACAGACAGAATGGAATAAACCCATAATAAGGAGGATTTTTATTTGACAAAAATCCTTACTCTACTTTGAAGAGATTTTGTTTGAGGGCTTTTTTTGCTTTCATCTTTTCCTGTTAAACAATAATAACTTTAAAAAATATTTTTTTTCTATTTCTAAATAACCGAAGTCTGCCTAAACTCACAATAATTTACAGAGAAACATGCTTAAATGTTTCCTTGTATTCTGCATTGCATTTTAATTTTAAATAGGGAATTTGTTGGCAGTTTATTTTATCTTTAACACTTTTTTTTACAAGAACAGAAATATTGATAAGTTGTTAATTTTTTACAATATTTCAATCTTTATGTAAAAAGGTATTCCTAATTTTTCATATTTCATATCCCAAATAAATATCTGTTCCCCATCAGCAAAATGGAACGTAATTAAAGAAGCTTTTCAAGCAGCCCTATTAAATTCCCTAAATTTGCTTTCATTAAAGTGATAATATTATCTTGTGTCCTCCTGCTGTGAAAGTGATACTTATCTAATGTGTAAGACCCCTGCAGCTACATTTCTGTGAAGAATTAATCCTACTCTATTAAAAAAAAAGTTGAGATGGGAAACAGTAAACAAATGAATTATTACACCAATTAAAAATACATGTAAGATCACAAAATAGGTCAACCTTTGTAGAAATATTTTAACAGTAAAGATAACAGATGTGCCAAGAAAACATGTCAATGCAAAACTGGGGGGCTCAACAGCTGGTGATTGAGCGTGCTATAATAATACATTAGAAGTCTTCTCTTACCTCCGCCAAGATAAGATTCAATCTCCTGCGACTCCCTATAAGAGGAGGCAGAGACAGAAAAGAGAGGGCCCAATTAAAATGCCACCCTCCTTCTCCCTGCACTCTTCATTAGTCTCACCCCACGAGTTCATCTGGTGACAAACAATACCTACACCCCCCTCCGTCTGCGAGCACACTCACCCACACAGCTGTATATCCTCTATTAAAATGATTCACAGGGAGGCACCCCACAGATGACATTTCTCAAAATGAGGGATGATGCCAGTCAAAAACCCCCATCGGTGATACTTGTGCCTGCACTTTTTTTCTTCTTCTTTTTTTTTTTAATTTCATTCGCATAGGTTTCTCCTCTTTTCTCAGAGTGGTCGTTAGCGGGGTGTCAAATCTTCGTCTTTGGATTCCTCTTTATCACCTCCTTTTCTCTCCTCCACTCGGCTTCCTCCTCTCTCCCTCCTCACTTGAGTCATTGATCGCTATCTCCGGCCTGTTTGTATTCCTCTCCAAATCTCTCTCTCAACTCGTTCCCGCTGTTTTCCTCCCAAAGGTGTTTTCTGCAGAGGTGTAATCTAAGTTTAGACAACACATGCATGCAAACACGCAGGCTGCAACAAAGATCCAGAAGCTGAGTTCTGCTCCTCTCTAGTTAGGCTACATAAGGTTGCAGTCGGTAAAGGCAAGCAGAGGCTCAGTGATTTGCACAGCTAATAACAACTCAGAACCTTTTGTGTTCTACACCCTCCTTATGTGCAGTGGAGACTGTCATCCTGCTGATGAAGTGTTCTACATTTCTCCCCCATTTTCCTATGGTTTGGAGAGTCCATTTCTCACCCCTTGTGAAAATTAACAAGTGAAAATTAACAGTTTTTTGCCATTTTACTTGGTGTAATTTAGCAGCTGAAGTAATTATAACTTCCTTGTGGTCTAATATGCAGCAGTTCTTTTTTGGCCTGTAGCAATGAACAGAAAGTTTGTGTTACTTATCCTCTATTTAACTTTATTTTTTACGTTGAAGTAAAGCACTTATTGTTAGAACAGCTGGAATGATAGCAAAGGATGGCCATCAAAATGCCATGGCTCCATTATTTCGGTGGTTTTATCTAACCCAAAAACGAAACAAAAACGGTATTACACCAAATAAATGCCGTTCCAATTTCTTTGAAGGATTTCGGCTTAGCAGCCTTTCATTTATTGTGCAGCTCTATTTAGAGTTAATCTTTAGAACTAATTAAATCAATCAAATTAAGCTCTAACTCTCCATATCGGTTTGCCTCATTGCCAAACGCTATTACATAAGTAATGAAGAAAGGCGTAAACACTGGATGGAAGATTTAGGAATCAGAAGATAGAACGGCAAATGTGAAAAGAATGAGATTGATTTGAGTAGTTTGCTACAAGTAGCACAGCGGCCTTCCTGTAATTTGTGTACTGATGATAATTTCATATTTGATAGTGTTGGATTTACACACTTTTTAACCCAGAAAAGCACGAGAGTTGACAAATCTGCTTCTCATTAATCTTACCAATGAAAAAATATATATAACTAGAAATATTTTACTTTATTAAAAGAGTAAAACCTTTACAATCTCAACCAAACATTTCAAATGCAACAATGACGGCGAGCAATATTGGCGCCATTTAACCGTTTTGAGCCAGATGCCAGCTTAAACAAGGAAAAAAAATACATACATGGATCTATTTGTTTGCAAGAGGATGCATCAGAATGGAGCAGAGCAAAGAGCTTGTGCGATTAGTGCCTACGTAACAGCTACAAACTTTTTCCAACAGCATTTTTTTGTTGGCTCCTGATTTACAACAAGAAGAAAAACACTCAGAGATGCAATTTTGAACGTAATTTTCTATATATGCCATAAGAACATACTAAACCCCCCCCCAAAAAAAAATTAATAAGAGTGGGTCTTTAAATAACAGGTTTTTTTAACCCCCCCCCCCCAACTGAAAGGAAACCCTATGAGTGTGGCTGTGTGCCATGAATTTTCCTCCACACAATGAGGTGGGTTTTGCAGTCACAGCAATCACTGAAACTTAAAATCCATGCGGGCCTGCCAAGTAGAATTTAGCGTAAGGGTAGCAATGCCAAAGCTCTCCCAAGTGCCTCACATAAATGCAAGTGAATAGATGAATTTGTAAAATGCTCACATATGAAAAGCTACACTGACTTGAATCTGACAAGGGAGACTGGAAGTGATATGCAGGCAGGAGAAGCAAGTGAACGGGAAGACGTCAACATTAACTGGTTAAGCGCTCTTTCTGGTCATCAATTAGAGATGCCTGACCCAGTTAAAATTGTGCTGGTCCAGCGTTTAAATCTCATGCACAGATACACACACAATGGCGGGAAGCGTTCACAAGAAACTAAAGGGACGACTTGCTTTTGCTCAGGAATTAAACCCCATTAATGACTGCAATTTTTTTCGTGCCCTCCTCTCTGATTCTCACTGTCTAATCTGTTGATGCGTAAAATCCCACTTTTATAATTACTTTTATTATTTTACATCTTGCAGTCAAGCTTGAAGCTTAAAAAAAGGATAGCGGGGGATGAAAAACAGTGCAAGATGACAGAATGGGGATATGGTGAAGAGGTGGTTGGCATAAAGGGTTTTTGAAAGGCAGGGAATGTCAGCTGTCCAGATGCCTGTCTCCCATCGGTTTGAACCCAAACATCTATCTCCCAGGGCTTACCGCACACATGCACGAAAATGCACCACAAAACAATCGTCCATCGTCTCTGCCATCAGAAGTGGATGAAAGGTGGACGCCCTGTGCCAATAAAATGTTAATCCAAGGATGTTTTTGCTTTGCCTCAGTTTTTCTGTGGATCCCCTTCCGCAGTCCCGCCTTCTTCCTCTTCCCTCGTTTTAGTAGCTTTAATGGCCGATTTCAAAAATCCTTCTCTGCTTTGAGTCCAGGTATCCTCTCGACCGCATTGCTTAGAGTTTTTCTCCCAAACTGCATTACAGCGTTGAGATAAACATCAGGATAAAACTTCTAAGCCCTGTTAGAACAGACTTACAGACTGGTAATTTACCAAGGGGAGAGTTGTTTCGTCTGACATATTTGTCTTTCATCTACTGGCCTCAGTGTCTTCACAGTTTCCTTCTGGTCATCATTCTCTAGTCCTTTTATGAATGCTCATCAAATTTCTAAGGAAGTTAAGGAATTGAAGATAAAAATGCAGCTATTAAAAGATTTTTTTTCACACCAGTGCCTATGTTCCAGTGTTGACACTCTTTGTACTACTGTAACTCTTCAAACATTTACGCAATCAAACAGCCCATTCTGATGCGAGAAAAAGCAGCTTTGCATCTTGACGAAAAACCACTTTTCTCTGCAACAGAATGGTCCAAGAGATACGGTACATCAAAGAGTGTACTTAGCTGTAGTGGGTTACATCTCTGGTGTTAAGGGGTTAATCACTTAAGACCCACTCTGATGCAACTTGTGTTTTTAATGTTTTTAACATGTCCTGTGGCATTTTTCTTATAATGGACACTCTTACATATGTGTGTGTATGTATGTATGTATGTATGTATATATATATATATATATATATATATATATATATATATAAAAGGTCCGAAGTATATTTCTGACTATTTCTTTATTCAAATCATTGTGTATCAGGAGCAGATCAAAAAATGCAAGCTCCTTGCTACGCTCCATTCTGATGCATCCACTTGCCGACAAATAGATCCATGTATGTCTTAAGTTTCCTCATCCAAGCTGGCATTTGGGTTAAAACAATACGGCTGGATAGGTCTGATGTTGCTCGCCATATTTATTGCACCGCTAAGGTTGGGTTGGTGTTGTGAGGAGCTGTTAGCTAGCGAGAGAGACAATAGTAGGCAAATTTCTGATGAACTCCTGTCACTATGTAGAAACTATATCCTAGAAAACAGCACAGCTTGTATTTATTTTTTTTGTTTTTTTTTATTTGACTAAAAGAACTTGACGACATGTAGTACAGTGTTTTTTTCTTGTTATGATCAATTTTTGCACTAATCTCTCTTGTTTAGACTCTCTGATCACACTGAAGATTTATGTTAATGTGGCAAGCTGCACATGCCACGTCTCTGTACAGAAGACACTGCACAAAGAGATTGATTGACAAGATCAACAGCCAATCAAGACAGAACACAATGTGCTGTTAAAAAAATAAATAAGTAAAAAATAAAGCATGCAAAGTTGCTGCTAAAAATAATCTGCAAAACAACAAGATTGCAAAAGGTCAATATAGCGAGGGAACTCTGCAATCATAATTTTAAGACCAGTCGGAATGCTTTTACAAAGGATGAAAAGTGAGACTTTAACAAGTAAAAACTGACTGGTGACCTTTTATTTTATCAACCTTTTATTATTACTTATTATGTACTTGCATATTTTTACATAAATATTTTTCTTTTAATCCACCAATGTGAATTATTGAAAAATTGACTGCAGAACAAAACTCTTGTTGTTCAGACAAACACGTTCTTGTTGTCCTTTTCAAGGAGATCCATAATCCCTTTTTTATTGGGTAGTTTTATACGTTGTCATCAACTCAGCTTGTTAGTGCAATAAAAATTAAAAACATCCTCAATCTTAGACACTATTCTCGACTCAAAATGATATTACTGTGCCAAAAAAATAAAGTAAAATAAAAAAACACAACTTTGACAAGTCAAAAATGAGGATAGCTGAATGTCACAGTTAAGAAAAACAAAACAAAGAAAAATAACTACAAACGCAGCCATTCTTGCTGTTAGTGGTTCTGATTCCCGCCGACACAACACAAACATTTCCTCTGTGGCTCTGTGGCTCTGCGGTTCTGCGTTATAAATGTTTGTCAGCGGAATACAAATGAGATGTTTGAACTAATACTCTGCACACTTGGACACTCACCTCCACTAATTCTTAAGTATGCCAGCATATACTTTAATATTGCATTTCAGCCAATTGCATCATGAAGTGTTTATTAAGTTATAATGCAAAACACCCAGCTGCAAACTTGATTGAATTCTTAAGTCTTTGTGTCCCAACATTTGGCTGTGTGTTTGCATCCCTGTAAGACATAGAAGATGTCATAGTAGAGGAGACAGGGGATCAGATTAGGGAATTGTGCACATCTGTCAGCAGCCAGCCATCTTCTGCACCATTAGATTAAGGCTAATGAAGACACTCCAAGCATGTGTCTGTATATTTGGTATTTTGGGAGACTCACGTTCAATTGAGATGGTGAGAAGGAAAGAGCAGGAGCTCCAGCAACCAATCTTTTGCTGTGGCTCCAGCTGCTCAGCTGTCATAAATAAAGCAGGGTTTCCGGGGATCGATTAAAAGCAGTGAAACTGAGTTGTTGTTGGGGTGTGACACAGGGAACAAAGACCCAGCTGAACACATTTTTGAGAGGAAATTCACAACTTGGTTGATAAACAAAATATTTGCAGAAATGCAGCAATAGCAGGGGGACATGGTCAAAGAATTTGCAAGGGTATAGAGTCGTAGAGGGGCGGTGGGAGCGATCTTTCCTCCTTGCTGCTTCAGCCGTCTTTTCAAATTAATACTGCCTTGTCTCCTGAGAATGTGACATTTTCTTGGAGCAAGCGAAGGAGAGAGGTTCAGAGGTGGGTGGGAAGTGTGGAAGACAAATGCGGTAGGGCTGGGGTGGGGTAGGGGCGGCAGGGCAGAGAGGCATCTGCAGGTTCTTGGCAAGAAGACGGAGAACCTGAGCAGTAGGACGCAACTGCAGAGAGATGAGGGGACTGGGATCCACGGCTTTCACCAGCTGATGTTAGGGAGGAATGGAGGAAACCATGAGAAGGATGGAAAGATTGTTTCTGTGCACATAGGGGTGGGTGTGGGTGTTATTAGTCCACCCTCTGGAGGCCAGTAATGCACTGACCTTCATTAACTTGCGTTACTGTCGGTGTGTGTGTGCATGCGTGCATGGTGTGTTCAACTCTCTTTAGTTAACACTCATTACCGAGTCTTTGTTTAAAGGCCAGCAAACTAATGAAGTCATTAAATAAGTGAAGGAAATCCTGATGCCAGCATTGAAACCAGAGATTGAGGCGACAAAAAAAAATGTACGGCTGGAGTTGTGGACCGACAAAACTGAAACCCAAACCAAAAAAAGAAAAAAAAAAGCATGATGTAACAGTATGATTTTTGCAGGGATCACTGTGAGGGCATAAAGTGACCTCTGAAGTAAACTTAAAAAAAATGATAAATTACCCATCAATATTCAAATCCCTTTTGTTTGTAAAAGTAAACGCTACAAACAGAGACTCTGAAAACAAGAATCTACAGTTGTTAATCCATATTCTTATGAAAATGTGAAGATACTGGCTGTTTAGATGGCATTTAGGCTAAAATTCTATATGAAGGTTTACAGCAATATAGATTTGCTGGTGATTTACATACTTCTTATCATTTAATTCTCATAATAATCATCTCATATTCTATAAAAAAGATGAGTTAAGTCATCAAATAAACCAGGACTTCATTTCCTTACGTACCACACACTTCAAAACTTCTATAGAATACAAACCATAATGGAGGATATGTGCCTAAATCTGTGTAATTAACAGGAGCACACTGAAAAGAAAATCTCATCTGTATGATGATTTGCTAACTGGTACAAAATGTTGTTAATTCTTAGTATTTGATGGCGAAAAGATAAACTTGGTCTTAAAAAGTAACAGTTTCTGTATTTGAGCTGCACCTGTTGATGGCAAATTTGTTGGACTGACAATTTTCTTTGTGTTGTTGTCATTTTTTGCTTATGAGTTAATATTAGAAAACATGATTTCTGGTCAGCTTTCTCTTAATATAGTCACAAAGGCATTGCAGATGTTTTGACACCATCTCTCACCACTTTCCGTTGGGTTAAACAATTTTGCAACCGTGACACTTAATTGAGGCTGTTAGAAGACAACAAAATATAATTAAAAATAAATAAATACAGGTAAATGTATGTATATGTGAAACAGGGGCGGAGCTACAGGGGATGGGGGTGTACTGCTGTTTTAATATTAGTAACTGTTACAATAATAAAACATTTTTAAATGCATTTTTTGGATCTTTCATCTTTAATGGACGTCCAATCTGCTGTTCTCATTTGCCACCCTTCCAAAGGCTTCTGTCCCCCTCCCTCCATAGAAAATGCTATAGCTCCGCCACTGATGTGACAGGATTTTGTGTCATATCTAGTAAAATTTCATCAAATAAATAAATGTATATACTATTATTTAAATGTTGACAAATCTGGAGGATGAATTTGAATCCAAAATTTAGAAAAATGAAATAAGATTAATATATGTGGAGTTTTTCTACATTTATCTGTTATTCGAAAGTCAAAAATATTTGGAAAAGATCAAAACCATTAAAATGAAAGTTTAAACTGAGCTTCATTCATTCTTGGTTGGTTTAGCTTTAAAACCTGCTGCACGGAGAGTGACACATCACTTGATATTCATTTCAGTTTTTGGAGTGCGCCCTTCACAGCTTTTATCTAAGTCGTGGAAAACACTGGAACAATGACCAGAGTGTGAATAAAAGTATGAATGAAGCATCAGTGAAATAAACTAACCAGACAGAAGGAGAAATGGTCAATAGGAGACAGTGTGAGACACCAAAGGACAGAAAAAAAGGGATTGTTTTTAAAAACCTTGCTTTTTTTGTCCCCAGGCTCTCCTTGATACCCAGAAGCAGCTCCGGTCTTACATCACTAACTTCACTTTCAATCTGGGTTTCTCAGGGAAGTTCTACCACACAGGTGGGTTCATTTACATGTTTCGTCTTTAAATGCTCAAAGCCATTTCAGTATAGTAACTATAATTCTAATGAAAACCACACTTGTTAATAGTTTGTTGGACTTTCCTCAAACCTTTCTGTTTATGTTTAAACTCAATTTCAACCGCATTAGAAGCACTACTCTGCTTTTGCAGTCTGACTGTTTTTATTAGGACAAGCTATCCATCTGTTAACTTCAATATAAATAAAAAAAGCAATCTTTACAGTTTTATTAGACGTCTTTTGTTGCCAAAGATCGATACAAAAGCGAACATTAACCGCTTTTATACAGCAATTGCATAGCTGCAAGGTCCACTGCACCTCCACTAACCTCATGTCAGCAGCAGTCTGCAGTCAGACTGAACCTCCAGTTATTATTTTGTTTTGTTTTGTTTTTTGGTAATGTGCTGCTTGAAGCTTTTTGTGTCTGTCTCTTTGATACCTTATGCCTGATCATGTGACCCACCAAGCAGAAACACACCGATCCACATCAGTGTCGCAGTCTCATCTGTTCCTGCAGCATCACAAGGCTGTTCGGTCTCACTCTGACAAAACAGCAAACATTTGCGACCAGGTTTACGGTTCCACAGAAATGAAATGAAATATTACTCCGCTGCAAGAAAGAACAAAGATGCCTTCAAAGGCCGAATAAAGTCAAATTAGATAAATGCACTGCAACTAATTTCTGCCACAAATTCTCACGTACCGCAGTGTGATTTAATGGTAAAGAGCAGATTAGTTTGTATAATTGAGGTTTTTACTGCTTAATTTTACGTAGAGATGTCAAATAAAGGTTGACAGCATCATTTATAGTGGTATCTAATATTATTACATCTGGTTGCACTGTATATTATTTGATGTTCAGTGAGGCAAAGGCTGTACTGTACTGATCATCTGGCTTTAGAATGAAATAGAAAGAAGTTGATAAATGTGACACAAAAATCAAAGGATGAAAAAAATCCAAATCAATGAAAGCATTTTGTTTTTGACTATCTTGGTATCAGTTATTTTACTGGTAACAGGTTATTTTTTGACCCTATTCTCTAACCTTATACCAGTTGAACGTTGGTTTGAAAACATTTGTTTTGTGTGTCTTTCCCTCTCCGTCCGTCCGTCCTTGTCTACGCCGGTGTTCCCACGCGTTCAGGCACGCCAGAAGAGGACGAGGGAGACGATCTGCTGCTCAAGTATGTAGATGAGTTCTGGTGGTTCCCACACATGTGGAGCCACATGCAGCCTCACCTCTTCCACAATGAGTCCTCGCTGCTGGAGCAGATGGTCCTCAACAAGGAGTTTGCTCTGGTGAGATGGATGCGCATGCACATATCCATCGTTCATACAGCTGTCTGTTTTTCTTCCTCCTTTTTTTATTTTTCACATGTGTCTCTTTAAATTATACTGTTTCCTCCAGCGACACACGTCACTACAGACACTTGTCATTTACTCCATCACACCATAAAAATGCTGTCAGGTCAATCTGTGTTAGCCAATATGGTGCTTTGATTTAAAAAAAAAAGAAGAAAAACAACAATTTTCATACTTATTTAAAAGCTTTTTTAAGCTTTGAAAATTTAAAAAATGTATTCTGAGGGAATATGAAGCCAGAAGCCAGGTTGTGTGTTTTTTAGGGCTGAACTGTCAATTTCCACCAGTCCGTAACATGGGTAAAGCACATCAAAGATTTAGACATTGTTCTGGTTGGGGGAGGGATAATCCAAAGAGGTGCTCATTATCTGGAATTAATGTATAGAAAAGTCCTTTCAACTCTGATTCCTGACATTTTTGAAGGGCGTTATTGTGGTCGCTTGTCAAAAAAAAAACAAGTTGACACCATTAGTGTGGCTTTTAGTAAGGTCTAAACCTTCTCTAAACGTCTTTCTGATATTCCATCTTAGGCTTTTACCAAAATTCTTATATAAATATCCCCTGAAGGGTTGTCAGATGGTGGAAAAATTAGTTACTTTTTTATGATAACATGTATTTTACTGAAAGGAATTATATGCAGAGTTTGAATACTTTATCAAAGATTTTAAGATGTTCATCTATCCATTTATCTTCCCTTTTGGGGTCACAGGGGTCTAGAGCCCACCCATTTACTGACAGGCGAAGGCAGGGTACACCCTAAACAGGTCATCAGTCAGTTGCAGGCCCACACATTTTCATATATACGTAGGCACATTTTGGAGACAACAATTAAGTCATGCAACATGTTTTTAGACTGTAGGAGGAAGCTGGAGTTCCCAGGAAGAAAACCTATGCATGCACGAGGAGAACATGTAAACTCCACGCAGGAAGGTTCCAGCCAGGATTTGAACCTGGGCATCCTCACTATGAAGAAAGAGTGCTAGCCACTGAAAACTATGTGCAACTCAGAAAACCACTAGTGAGCTGCTTTTCCAAATGGCACACAGTGTCTCTCCAGCTACGTTCACACCACCCTCGGCAATGTGCGTTCAAGCGACCACTTCCAATGAAAAGTCTATGTAAATGCGCATAAATGCATGTTTTGGGCTTCTGCATTCAAGACTCTTGCATTAATACGTCTTGAATGCGTTTTTGGGCTCTTAAAATAGTTGAACTTTGACCAATCAGGGACTCGGATTTGGTAGTATGCATGGCATCCATTTTTAATTTTGTAACAAGCCTCTTCCAACTATAGATGCCGGATAAGCGCTAGTAAACAGTAGCAATAAAATAAGAGGTAGATGCCCCTTCCTGCTTGTCCTGCGTTCAACGCGCATTCTAAAACATGCGTCACATGCCTGGTGTGAACATCACATTACTGTGTCCGAGGGATGGTGTAGTTTTTGTAGCCTCGTAGTCTCTGGGCACTTTCACACTAGCCATTTTAATCTGGACGAGTGTTTGTTTGTGTTCAACTGCTTTTTGAAGTCATTTGCTGAAATCATCCCTTTTTATTTACCATAATAACCCATTTCAGATGGGCCGTTTAAACATATTTCTATTTAAAAGCTTCTCATGGGTTTCATAGGGTGTCAGTTGTACATTGGTGTGTGTGTGTGTGTGTGTGTGTGTGTGTGTGAAACTGATTCCTTTGACCTCTTTGGCCTAAAGTGTCACACACATGATGTGGCATAAAAGAGGCTGGTACTTGCTGTTGAAGGTGAGCCGGACTATAAAGTGTGATCACCAACCTCAGTAGAATACATGTGCACATGCTCAGTCCTCCATCCCCCTGACCATTGATGCTTGGCTTTGACAATGTGAGTAGGTGTGTGTTAGACCAAAGGACAACACCATCAGTCTTGTCAGTGCACCCAGAAAACATCCACCTTCCAGCTCTCTCTCACACACGCACATTTTCGTACACACACACACACACACACACATCTTCACGAGAACCCGTATTTTTTCTAATTTCTGACCCCCAAGGCCAGCACCATAACAAACACGACTCGAACCACGTGCTTTTACTGCAAGGTCAACTGTGCGGCTCTCTGTGTTTATGTGTGACAAAGTCCTTTGTGTGTGATCTGTAATTGGGCCATTATTTCTGTTTATTAATATAACCTTCATGTACTGACTGTATAATGCTTTCCATCCAGGAGCACAACATCCCAGTGGACATGGGTTACGCCGTGGCTCCTCACCACTCGGGCGTCTACCCGGTGCACATGCAGCTGTATGAGGCATGGAGGCGTGTGTGGAACATCCGGGTCACCAGCACTGAAGAATACCCCCACCTCAAACCTGCTCGATACCGCAAAGGCTTCATCCACAACAGCATATTGGTGAGTGCCAGCCCAACCATTGTGAAACACAAGAAGTTTCATTTATTTATGAAAAGCTCCAGGGCTGCATCGGCTTCACACCAGGCTAATAAATATGTCCATTCTCATGAGTCATATACATCCATAAATGCACTTTGATCAGCTGACATGTTTTTGCTGAAACTATTTTGATGTTGGATACTCATGAATGATATATATATATAAAAAACGCTCTCACCCTCCGCGGGTGGTTTCTCCTCCAAGCTCGGGTCCTCTACCAGAGGCCTGGGAGCTTGAGGGTCCTGCGCAGTATCTTAGCTGTTCCTAGCACTGCGCTCTTCTGGACTGAGAGGTCTGAGGTCTTTCCAGGTATCTGTTGTAGCCACTCCTCAAGCTTGGGGGTTACTGCCCCGAGTGCTCCAATTACCACAGGCACCACCGTCACCTTCACTTTCCAGGCTTTCTCCAGTTCTTCTCTGAGTCCCTGGTATTTCTCCAGTTTCTCATGTTCCTTCTTCCTGATGTTCCCATCGCTTGGCACTGCCACATCCACCACAACGGCTTTCCTCTGTTCTTTATCCACCACCACGATGTCTGGTTGGTTCGCCATTACCATCCTATCAGTCTGGATCTGGAAGTCCCACAGGATCTTTGCCCTCTCATTCTCTACCACCTTCGGAGGTGTTTCCCATTTTGACCTTGGGGTTTCCAGTCCATATTCTGCACACATGTTCCTGTATATGATTCCAGCCACTTGATTGTGGCGCTCCATGTATGCTTTACCTGCCAGCATCTTACATCCTGCAGTTATGTGCTGGATTGTTTCAGGCGCCTCTTTGCACAGCCTACACCTTGGGTCTTGTCTGGTGTGGTAGATCTGAGCCTCTATCGCTCTGGTGCTCAGGGCTTGTTCCTGAGCTGCCAGGATGAGCGCTTCAGTGCTGTCTTGTAGGCCAGCCCTTTCTAGCCATTGGTAGGACTTCTTGATATCAGCCACTTCAGTTATGGTCCGGTGGTACATCCCATGGAGGGGTTTGTCCTCCCATGAGGATCTGTCCTCCAGCACTGTATCCTCTGCTCTCCATTGCCTGAGACATTCACTCAGCACACTGTCAGTTGGGGCCTTGAGCTTGATGTATTCATGCATCTTGGATGTTTCATCCTGGATAGTGGCTTCTACGCTCACTAGTCCTCGGCCTCCTTCCTTACGGCTAGCATACAGTCTCAGAGTGCTGGATTTGGGATGGAACCCTCCATGCATGGTGAGGAGCTTCCGTGTTTTAACATCCATGGTCTGTATCTCTTCCTTTGGCCATCTTATTATTCCTGCAGGGTATCTGATAACTGGCAGTGCATAGCTGTTTATTGCCTGGGTCTTGTTCTTGCCATTGAGCTGGCTTTTCAGGACTTGCCTTACTCGTTGAAGGTACTTAGCTGTTGCAGCTTTCCTTGTTGCCTGCTCCAGGTTGCCATTTGCCTGGGGAATTCCAAGGTACTTGTAACTGTCCTCAATGTCTGCTATTGTTCCTTCTGGGAGTGAGACCCCCCCTGTGTGGACTACCTTGCCTCTCTTTGTCACCATCCGGCTGCATTTCTCGAGCCCGAATGACATCCCAATGTCATTACTGTAGATCCTGGTGGTGTGGATCAGGGAGTCAATGTCACGCTCGTTCTTAGCATATAGCTTGATGTCATCCATGTAGAGGAGGTGACTGATGTTGGCCCCATTTCTGAGTCGATATCCATAGCCAGTCTTGTTGATTATTTGGCTGAGGGGGTTCAGACCTATGCAGAACAGCAGTGGGGACAGAGCATCACCTTGGTATATCCCACATTTGATGGACACTTGTGCAAGTGGTTTCCCATTGGCTTCAAGGGTGGTTTTCCACAGCTTCATTGAGTTTCTTATGAAGGCTCTTAGAGTCCTGTTGATGTTGTACAGCTCCAAGCATTCAGTGATCCATGTGTGTGGCATTGAGTCATAGGCCTTCTTGTAATCAATCCAGGCTGTGCACAGGTTGGTGTGTCGTGACCTGCAGTCTTGGGCGACTGTTCTGTCGACCAGGAGTTGGTGTTTGGCTCCTCTGGAGTCTCTACCAATGCCCTTCTGTGTGTTACTCATGAATTGATCCATGTGCCTATTTATCTTGGTTGCAATGATGCCTGACATGAGCTTCCATGTTGTGGAGAGACAGGTTATTGGCCGGTAGTTGGATGGGACTGCACCCTTTGAGGGATCCTTCTGGATTAGGATCGTTCGCCCTTCCGTTAGCCATTCGGGGTGAGTCCCATCTCTTAGCAGCTGGTTCATTTGTGCTGCCAGGCGTTCGTGGAGTGTGGTAAGCTTCTTTAGCCAGTAGGCATGTATCATGTCAGGGCCCGGTGCTGTCCAGTTCTTCATACCTGAGACTCTTTCTTGGATGTCTGCCACTGTGATGGTTACTGGATTCTGTTCAGGGAGGTTGCTGTGTTCTTTTCTCAGAGAGACCAGCCACTGGGCATTGCTGTTATGTGCTGTCTCTTTCTCCCATATACTTTTCCAGTATTGTTCAGTTTCTAGCCTTGGTGGGTCTGCTCGGCTGTTTTGACCCTGCCACTGAGCGTACACTTTCGCTGGTTGAGTTGCGAACAGCCTGTTTATTCGTCTGGCTTCATTGTTTCTTGTGTATCTCTTTAGGCGGCTACTCAAGGCTAGGAGCCTTTGTTTGGCAGTTTCCAGGGCTTCAGGTATGGGCATCTGGCTGTATCTCTTAGGTACTTGCTTTCTCATTGTACCTCTTTGAGCCTCTGTCAGCTTACTCACATCCTTCCGAGTTGCCTTGATTTTGGCCTCTAACCGTTGCTTCCATGGTGGGTATTGTTTTCTTCCATGGTTGCTCTTATAGCCAAGCATCTCAAGGATCACTGCTGCTGAAGTGTAAACCAGTTCATTGGTTTCTGTGATGGTTGTGGTAGGAATTGCCCTCAATGCTTCATTCACAGTTTCCAGTAGACTTTCAGGCAGTACATCACTTAACCGTTGTAGCTGGTGTCGGGGTTGCCTAGTGTTCATTGTAGACATTATCTTGTTTTTCAGGTCAGTTGCTGCCTCGCTCAGCGTAACTGTGGTTGTTGGGGCTGTGTACCCAATCTCAGGGTGTGAGTGTGGTATAACCTCCTCTCTGACCTGTTGTTCTGCCTCTCCCGTGGTATTGGCATTGTACTGTATCACTTCAATCTCAAGCTGTGATAGGAGTTGGCGTTTGTGGATATTCGAGCATTGGGCTACCAGTTGTTTGGCAGTTAGCCTTGATTGTGGGTTTCGAAGCATCCATTCATTCCACATTCTCTGCATGTACCCTCTCTGGGTTGGATTACTTGAGTAGTAGCATCCTAACAGATCCTTGTACTCGCATCTAGTCCATTTCCGTCTTGTTCCAGTAGCCCACTTTCCATCAGAGTACTCTGGTCCCCCAGCACCTGACGCAGACCTTGTTTGGCCGGGCGACGTCTGAGCCGGCATGACATGTGGTTCATTCTCTCTCATGTAGTGAGGTAGGCATTAGCGTTAAGGGTCTTGCCCAAGGACCCTCACTGGGTGATGTTAATTGCCCGTCATTGTTATGGCATTTTTGCCCCATTTCCATTGTTATGGTAATTGCCCCATTCCATTAATCACCATTAATTGTTCATTCCGCCGTGGGAATCGAACCCGGGTTTCCAGCATGACAGTCCTGCACCTTACCAACCGAGCTACCCAGCCGGTTATATATATATATATATATATATATATATATATATATATATATATATATATATATAAAATTTTAGCTGGCAACTCATTTGAAATTATAATATTTTAATAAAGTTGTAATTGTTCCCCCTTTTCTTTTCATCTCCTGTCAAAATCCAAATAGAGCATTTGCTCAACAGATGCGATTGTGTTCATTCATGTTTTATAACATTTTCTGCCACACAGTAGATGAAGCACAGATGTGTCAGTTGACAAAATTAGGTGTGTGTATAAGGAGCAAAATCGGGCAGAAGTCCAGAATCAAATGCAACACTCACGCACCATCTAAGGAAAAAAAAAAACAATAACAAAAAACAATGATGCTACATACACACCGGGTGCAAAACAGACCTTCTTGAATGTCTGTTTTAGCATATGGTTCACACTGGAGTGTCGCTACCTGGTACTAGCCCATGTACCTGAAGTTGGAGGAGACTTAGTGCAAAATGTAGAACCAGTACAAATCTCACATATCTAGCTCCAGGCTTTTTCTTTTACAACTCTATACCGATGTATATAAGACACTGTGTCATAGAATTCAAGCCGGGAACAAAATGTAATGATTAAAAAGGGCGCCACCCATACATCACTAGCAAATCCCAGTCTCTGATTGATCAAAGTTCAACTGGTTTAACTTTCAACGTGTGTTCAATTGCACTGCATTTAGAGCCCATAAACGGACTTAAAAACCTGTGTGGTGACATGTGAATGCATGAAGCCTGAAGTGCATATATGATTTTTAGATTTTTTTCATCAGAAGTGGTCGCTCAAACGTGCATTTCAGACGTGTACGTCATTAGACCTAAAATGAAAATTAAATTAATTAAAATGCGTGAATTTGTGGACCATCTCAACTCAAGTTAGCTCTGTCTTTGGAGCTTTTATTACTGCAGACATCTTATATATTGCAGTGAAAAGTTAAATAAGTCATGGGTGGATTGTAAATTGTGTGTTGATTGTTTCTTCGGATCAACAACAGAAAATCAATGATGCTATGGGTGGTGTGTAACCTCCCTGTGTATTCTTATGGGTGTGGTATATTTGACCTTCTCTCACCACGGTGCATTCAGCTCATTTAATTCAATATTTAATCCCTTCCCAGTGCAGCCACAGCGGCAAACTTTTCCGAGTTTGTGTGTCTGTCAGTGTACTTAATTTATACTGTGGAATGAATGCAAGGCTAAACACAAAAGCGATATTTCTGTGCTTTTGCGCTTGTATAGATAATCACCCATCACAGTTTGAGAGAGCCGTAGAACACAACTTTTGTCAGCCATTTCACATAAGCAAATGTCATCAACTCTTTCCTGGTCTCTCGTCCTCCTCCTCCTCTCCATTCACTTGCCAGTCAGGCTCTTCCTCAGCATGCGCAACGGTTTCTTTCCTGACAAAGGAGCCAATCACATCTGACACCAAAATTATCAGTGCATGTTTTTTCTGCCATATTTGCTTTTCCAGCAAATAATGTGAAGAGACAGCTGTATCAATTTTCTAATCAGTCCTGGAAGTCTGCCTTTTATTCCGTTTTGTCGTGCCGCTGCGTCATAAAAGCCAACCGATCAATCGCACATCCTCTGTGCACAAAGGCAGACTCATTTTTTGACAGGCTGTAATGTGTCATTATACTTTATTCATTGTACTGTATTCAGAGCCTTTACTGAATTGCTAAAGTCAATAAAATAACAAGTCAGTAACTTATAGGATGCTCTGAAATGGACATAAGCAGATAACACAAACGTTGTAGCTTTGCAAGGAGAACAGTGAATAAAATTTCTTAGATAAGGAAAGATTCCTTTTTCTTTAACAGCTCATACCAGGGTTTTAATGTTCTTTTTTACTTTTTTGTCCAGTTGTGAGGAGATTTTTCTATAATAGAGACACATACAAATCATATTATATGAGCCGAGTTTCCCTGGCTTCTTTGCTTTGCATGGAAATGAAGGGTCTTCATATATAAGTTGCTGATTGTGCTTCCTTGGGCCAGTCCACAGGCTGTGGGAAACACCCTGCACTGCAGGCTAAATACTGTCTAGACAGCTTGGCCTGCCTAACTGAAAGCTACATGTTCAGGAAAATGCTATTAAAAAATGCCTGTAATGAAAATCCCGTCTGGAAAGCTTCCCTGGACCTGAGGTGTCTGAAGCAAAATTAGGTGTCCCTAGTATTCTTGTAGATTTTCCTGTATTTTGCTGCACTGAGTTCTCTTCCTCTTAACAGAACAGCTATTCAAGCCATGAAAGCAGAAAATGTTGACAGGACAGCAGGTTTGACTTTATTTTACCTGCTGTTTTTAGGCCAATGATGAATGTTACAGTATGTTTGGGACATTAATAGAAACTCACCTGTGCAGGATGTTGTCTAGGATCAAAGACAACCATCACATGCACCTTTGGATGTAAAATACAATTTTCTTGAAGAGAAAGAACTAGATATAAAAAAATCCACCCAAATCCCCACAAATTTGTTAATTCAGTTGAGGGTCATATTAAATAAAAATCTTAGTCCAAACTTTGTATGCCATTTCCTACTTGTGTGGAAATGCATGCATGAACTCTATCCGTGGTGTCATTTCACTTTCTCTCATTCTGAAAAATGATCCTGCTTTATGACCTAGAGTAATGTTACGTTGGGACCATATCAATCACACATTTCCTTTTTATTTTTTCTACCTTTGGCATGCTTCATGTCCACTTTTATCCTCCAATCTTTCTCTCCTGCTGCGTGCTCTGTCTTCGTTTGCACAGAGGAGGACAGGAAGTTGTCTTAAGATGGTAAAAATTGGTGTTTGTGTGTCTCTGTCAGCAGATTGAGAGCGACCCACTGGGCCCACAGTATCAGAACAAATCAGACTGAGATATGGGTTTGTGCCATGTGAGTGTGTGTATGTGCTGCACATACTTGTGTGTGTACGTGTGTATTTCTTTTTAAAATGCACTATATCAGTTTGAGCTATAGCTCTGTGGATAATTGGTTTGGTGAAATAGTGCTGAGTGTCTGTGGCTATGGTGGCCTTCTCTCACACTCCCTTCTGTGTGTGTCTGTGTGGGTGTTGGTGTGTGTGTTTGTGTGAATGAGTCTGCAATGTTTTATAGATAAGCCAATATCTGCGCTTCCAGCTTTTACTCTCTATTTCACACAGTGAGGTGCTCCACTAGGAATTCACTATAAAGATGTTATTCTTCCTTACTGCTTTTCCTTTCTTTTCTTTTCTATTCTCTTCTTTTCATTAAATTACATGCGTTTTCACACAGTGCTTTTTGCAATTGTTGGAATATTGCTATTATTATATGTTTATTAATAATGCAGGTTTACATTTTGAAATAATTGCAACACCCATCACCTCTATTTTAGACATAAACCTAAGTGGCTGCTGGAATCTATGGTGCAACAGTTGATAAACCAAGAGGCAGAGTATGCAACCAGTGGTTTTAGCTTTAGGTAATTTTTTTTGCAGTTGTTTCCAAGGGAAAACTAATCACGATCAAGATTAGATTTGAAAAAGATAAGCTCCTCCCCCTTTGGTAAACAGCGAGTGACCACGTGCATCAAACAAGTGTATGTGTGGAGGAGGGAAATAGCAATGCAGCAGGAGAGAAGATAATCTTCTGTACAAATATAAGGCTTACATCGGTGCAGGCTTTTATTGTGGTGGGTAATTAATCAAAGTTGTATCACTATCAGGAACCAAACCGATCTTAAGGTTTCCCCTTTTCTTTTAGAAAATAAATGCATGTGCCTATTGCTATGGGATTCAGTTCATCTCTGTCGGTTTTGGTGTTGTGTGTCCTGTCACACTTCCTGTCAACAGCTAATCAGAAAGTGCATCCAGTAAGGCTCAGATTATTTTGAGACATGTCACTGGATGTTAGCCGTGTCACTTTATTAGTTGCTTAAACTGCTGGTCAGCAATATGACAGAAAGCACTGGTTAAAATGAGGTACGCTTGAAAAATGGATTTAAACCTTGACAGAAACATGAAACATGTTACATCTTTTTCTTTTGAAAACATGCCTTTACCATCTCAGCAATGACTGAAGAGCGCTCAAAGGCTGCTTCAGTGAAGGCAGATGGACGTCTTGGCTGAGATTACAAGACATGGCCACCATTCAGGATGGAGCAGATGAGCCTTCTCTGCTTCCACAGCTTCCTTTTTTAGTTAGCATTCCAGGATGACTTGTATCAATTTGTTCCAATGAAAGCAGGATTTGACCTGTGAGAGCTGCAAAGGCACATGCCCCAAGTTTGAACAGTAAAACTGTATTCATAAAGCTTTATTGAGTATTTGGTACTTGTCAAATAATTGATCTTTAGCCAAACAACTGCAAGGTGATCCAAAATATATATATATTTAAAAAAAAAAAAAAATTCAAGATTAATTTACTGTTTTTTGTTGTTGTTCTCAAATGTGCAATATACACTATATTACCAAAAGTATTGGCTCACCTGCCTTGACTCACATATGAACTGTAATATGATGTCAGTTCAACGTTTGCAGCTATCACAGTTTCAACTCCTCTGGGAAGGCTGTCCACTAGGTTGAGGAGTTGGAATTCAGCAATTTTTGACCATTCTTCCAAAAGCGCATTGGCGAAGTCATACACTGGCTCTCTGTCTCCCCTCTAATTCATCCCGAAGGTGTTCTCTCAGGTTCAGGTCAGGACTCTGTGCAGGCCAGTCAAGTTCATCCACACCAGACTCTGTCATCCCTGTCTTTATAAAATAATAATAATAATGGATTGGATTTATCTGTGCTTTTCAAGACACCCAAAGCGCTTACAATGTGTCCATTATTCATTCACTCCTCATTCATACTTGGTGATGGTAAGCTACTGTTGTAGCCACAGCTGGCCTGAGGCAGGCTGCCAGAGGCGTGGCTGCCAGTTCGCGCCTACGCCCCCTCTGACCATCATGGACCTTGCTTTGCTCACTGCTGCGCAGTCATGTTGGAAGAGAAAGGAGCCCACTCCAAACTGTTCCAACAAGGTTGGGAGCATAGAATCGTCCAAAATGTTTTGATATCCTGAAGCATTCAATGTTCCTTTCACTGGAATAAAAGTGCCAAGCCCAAGTCCTGAAAACCAACCCCAAACCATAATTCCTCCTTCACCAAATTTCACACGGTCGGCACAATGCAGTCTCAAATGTATTGTTCTCCTGGGAACTCCCAAACCCAGACATGTCCATCAGATTGCCAGATGGAAAAGTGTGATATCGCTCCAGAGAATGCATCTCCACTGCTCTAGAGCTTAGTGGCAGCGTGCTTTACACCACTGCATCTGACCGCTTTGCATTGCACTTGGTGATGTGTGGCTTGGATGCAGCTGCTTGGCCGTGGAAACCCATTCTGTTAGGCTGTTTGCGTACTGTACTTAGGCTAATCTGAAGGTCCCATAAAGTTTGGAGCTTTGTAGCAATTGACTGTGCAGAAAGTCTGTGACCTCTTAGCACTACGCGCTTAAGCATCCACTGACCCCTCTCAGTCAGTTTACGTGGCCTACCACTTTGTGGCTGAGTTGCTGTTGTTCCCAAACTCTTCCATTTTGTTATGATAGAGCTGACAGTTGGCTGGAATATTTAGGAGCAAGAAAATGTCTCTACAAGATTTGTTGTTTTATTGTTGATGATTTTAAAACAGCAGCTGAGAAGCTATTACTAATGTTTAAAGAAGCTTTTACTGATGATTTCCCAATCTTTGTCAATAATGATACTGTTTGACTCTTAAATTGAAGGGGGCAAGTGGGGGGGTGAAGCATTTTGCTGATGGCTTTATATTGAAAATATATCTGTATGACAGTTTTTAGATAATGCAATTTATATTTTACATATATTTCTTACCAACACACAGGAGATGTAGTTATTATGATGTCTTCCTTCTTTTATATTTTTACATTTTGCATTTATCTAATCTGTTTTCCAAAGGCTAAGGACCTATTTTCTTTTCTTTTTGTAGACCGCATAAATGTTAATGTATTATTATAGGGAAAGCCCATGTAATAACATTTAATAATGACATTTTCTGCTTAAGTGACAGCAGGTCAGCCTGTTTTAAATCCAGATGGTGAACTTGGACCTGTAAAATGTAAAGGAGATGTCACTGCTTGCACTTCGGCCATATGCTGTAAAACATGACCAGAATATCCTCAACCATTTAAGTAAGGTGGACCGAACATCTAACCATCGCTCTATCTCTTTTTTATCCATTATCTGATGGCATAGTTACTTTTGTGAGCTATATTTGTACTTTCTTGTTTGCGCTTCAAGTGAACAGCATTCTCACGTCCTCACACAACCATCTGTTGTAGTTTAATCTCAAATTCTTGCATCGCGGGGCTTTTCTTATGACACTTAAGGGGGAAACTCTGGTGATTTAACATAAGAAAGTGTTTTTACAGGTCTTGTGGAGTACTGATGCATATGTGGAAAGCAATATAAGCACTAAGCTTCTGTGTTTCCTGTGGGAGTAATATGGGTTTCCATAAAACTGACTGATTTCATCTAGAGACGTTAAGCTTGAAAACTGAAATATTGTAGTGAGTACTTTCTAAAAAGAAAATCAGAAGTACTTTTCCATTTTCCATGACTACTTCTCCTAATGATACTTCTACACTGTGTATGGTTGACTGCATGGCGGAAAATGTGTTAAATTCATAAACTGGCATTGGTTTTAAAACTCCTATTTAGTATCCAGCAAAGCTCTGCTATGTTGGCACCGTCCCGGCATGCTTTGCTTGGCTGAACTTTTTGTTTATTCAAACAACTTAACAGCTCTTTATCTCGCCTCTTGTTTGTATCTGTAGGTGCTGCCTCGTCAGACGTGTGGCCTGTTTACTCACACCATCTACTATAAGGAATACCCTGGTGGACCAAAAGAACTGGACAAGAGCATCCATGGGGGAGAGCTGTTTCTCACTGTGCTCCTTAACCCAGTGAGTCAGAGAGCTGTGAGAAACCACTTGCATGAGCTAACTGATAAAAGGAGTGAGGAAGATTCACATTTTTTGGCACTTCAGAGAGGTATTATTAAAGTTCACTGTAAAGGAAATATCATCTCTATCCTTTTTTTATATCCATTTTTATTTATTTTTTTCCTGCATGTGTCTGTCTCTTTTCCTGTCAGGGATAGCGTCTCGCGGTGGAGCACTGTTCATCTCCGCTCTTTAAATTAGTTCTTACCACAAGGGGGTTGCTGTCACATACAAACACACACATATCCCCTCCCTTCTAACTTACCTCTGCGGCGGCATGTCAGTTTGTCTCCACTCAACTCTGAATTGAGCAACGCGATTAGGTTTTGAGGTTGAAAAGGCTCGTCCATGGGCACACGTGTTTGGGGCCACACACTCGACTCAGTTAAAGACAGTGATTCACATATACATTCACAGTAATTGTCTACAAACACACTCTTCTGCTCTGGCTCTCTGTGACTGGAAACAGCACACCTGCATGTGCACAAGCACACACAGGGATGCTCGTAGACAGACAGTAAGCTGTATTGAAGTGTCAGGTAAGGGGAGCGCTGAACCTGAGGAGCTGTCAGAACTCAGCCAACATCATGGAGCAAAGTGCAGCTTTGTACAATAACCCAATCTGGCTCTTTCTTCTCCTCTTTATCTCTTCTTTTTCTTCTTCTTTTGTCTCATTTACTTGACATTTAACTTTATTATCGACTCCTTGTTTCTTGGCGACTTCTTAATGTATTTCCGTTCTATACTGATTTGTTTATGCAGAAGCCTTTCTTTTTCATTCTCTGCTCTGTATCCCTTTTATTCCCATACTTTGTTCTTTTCAGAATAGGGTTTCACTCACACTACTATACAAAGATGTTTTCTTTGCAGATAAATACAGCTTTTTTCCTATCAATATTTGTTTTTTTTTTGTTTTTTTTAAAGAAATACTTGGTGTACAACATAAATACAAGTAAGTTTCAAATGTTGAAATATTTAAGGTAAGACTTATATTCTCCTAAAAACAAGATATAGGACAAGTAATATTACACAAATTTGTATAATTTATGAAATATTCTAACAATAACAACATACTTGTGGTTATATAAGTCAATGTACTTGAACAAAGTTGTAAAAATATACAATCTTAAAAAAAAACTACCTGAGAAGGCTAAAACAAAAAGGCATTAATTTAGAGTCAAATTCATTTAACTCTTATTAGGGGAACTTGCTCAAAAGTAATGTTAATTTTACTAACCAAGTTAAATTGAAGATCTGAAAATCTGAAAACGTCTTCTAGATCAACCTGATATCTACTTGCCCTGCAGATCAGGATCTGACCTGAGAATCTTCAAAGAAACACTCAAAACAAGCATCTTTTTGGGACATGCCTTTTGTTTTTATTTGCTGCCTGTACCACAAATTGCCCCTCTGGGATTTTAAAGTTTACCTTACCTTTACAATCCCCGTGAAACAGTTTGGTATGTTCAAATACGTATAGCAAGGGAAGAGATATGAAGCAGAAGGTCAGAGAACTAGCTATATAGTGTGATAGTTAACACTGCACCCTCACACTTCAAATACACAGACATAAAAAAAGGACAACTCAAACTTTAGCTCACAGGTGATGTCATTACAGCCAACCTCAAGTGACACATCCGCACATGCTTTTTCCTGTCTGTCTCTCATTGGCTGGCTTCCTGTTTGTTCTCATCTCCTTTTCACTGTCACAGGTAATAAAGCTCTCCTCTTGTCGCATCATATATTTAGAAGATCCTCAAACAATGCTCGCACACAGACTCACTGCTGATTCATGTTAGCGCCTCGCTGCTATGTTTCAATTTGCAGATACAAAAGCTTAATTAGTGTGCACACTTGGTGCCTAATCAATAGTGCCTTGTAACTTGCTGCTTAAGTCCCCCGGGCCTATCCTTTTGTTTGATGATCTGCACCTCGGCATTTTTGTTCAGTGGCTCTAAAACACATCTGACATGCAGTGGCACTTTGCCAGAGACAGTCAACTTGTTGGGTGCGTGCGCACTGAAGATTTTTGCATCATTCAGAGGTGCTTCCGTGATTATTCAGCATACAGTACACCCCAAGAATTGATTGGACTTTGCAAACAGCCAATAGGGCACCAAGAGATTCCTCAATAAATGGCCGGAGAGATGGTGAGAGAAAAAGGAGAGGAGGAAGAGGTGAGGGTGGGGGAACGGGGTGAGGAGGTGGCAGACAGATTGAGATTTAATTTTCGGGTCACGGCATCTTGTGTCACTTGAAAATCTAGACACACACAGAGAGGAGTGATGCACACGTATGCCCTCTCAGACACAAACACAAACTATATGTTTGTGAGACTCAATCATGTATACGTATGTATATTTTAAATGAATGTGTGTAGGGCTGACATAAGCAGAGCTTGAGACATATATCAGGGCTGACATTTAGCTCTTAGCTCTGCCACTAAGCTTATTAGCCAAACACCAAATATCAGCACAATCTCCCCGCGCTCTGTTTTACCCACCTCTCTCCCCTGACATGCCTCACTTCTGCTGTCCCTGCTGCGGAGGCCTTCAATTTCTCTCCATCTTTTCTTGCAATTCTCCACCCCAGTCTGTTGACTTTGCTCACACATGTAAATCTCTCCACACCTTTTTCATTCTCATTTCCGTTCCCTCCCCATACCCTTCTCTGGATTCCTGCTGATTGCAACTGAAGGTTTTGGCAGTTCATCAACACATGCAAGCTTTCAAACAGTACACACGCTTGCACACACAATAAACCACAAATCAAACGGGAGGAGAAATTACAAAGGGAGAGGGAAGCTATGAAAGATGCAGAACGGAAAAAGGCCAGTAGATGTTGACAGGAGCGGGCAGAGTAAATTGAATTGAAATCTTTTGCTGTACTGATGCTCAGCTTTCAATTATCCACAGAAATGGTGAGATTGTGTTTGAGGAGGAAATAAGCAACCGCTGCAAGAGGAAAGGGTTGAGGACAATGATGGAAAAGTAGAGAGAATGATAGGTGGCGTCAGCGTGACAATAATCTTTTTAGTAGCAGTCAGATGGAACTGTTTGTGGAAATAAGTAGTCTGTAATGGGAAACGGGCATTTTAGAGAATTGGCTGATGGAGGCAGAAGGAGAGCAGGCAAAATGACCTGCAGGATGACAAAGCATTAAAATATCGTTAAAAAAAAGAAAGAATTATGACATTTAAAATAAAATGAAAATTGTGATTTGGGATTGAAACAAAAAAGAAATCTACCCCACAGCATGTTCATGGCATCTCTGGAACACCCCCCCCCCACACTTTTATGTCAAAAAATTCTAAAAAGAAACGATGGGAGCACTGTGTGAATTCCTTAGGCCATCACTATAAGGTAACAGTCAAGTCAGCTAATACCAGTACAACTAACTGCAGCAACTTTGATGCCATAGTTTCTTTCATTGCTTTTTCTCTGTGGCCTTTGACAGCTTGTTGCTAGTTCTAAACCAAACGTTGGCCCAAAAATATGCACAAGAATTGCTAATATTTCCATGGAGCTTATATTGTTGTTGCACAAATGCCATGGGGTAGCAGTGGCTCAGATGGTTGAGCGGGTCAACCAGTGATTGAAGGGTTGGTGGTTTTATCCCTGCTCCCCCCAGTGAACTGTTGTTGTGGGCGAGACACTTCACCCTCCATGCCTCCAGTGTGTTGCCACTGGTGTGTAAATGTGTATGAATGTCCTGATGATGGTCAGAGGTCAGTGGCGGCCACTGCTAGTCTGCCTAAGGGCAACTGTGGCTACATCAGTAGTTTACCATCACCAAGTATGAATAAGGAGTGAATAAATAATGAGTGCACATTGTACGCACTTTGAGCGTCTGAAAAGTGCAGAAAAATCCAATCCATTGTTATTATTATTATTATTATTATTATTATTATTATTATTATTATTATTATTATTATTATTATTATTATTATTATTATTATTATTATTATTATTATTATTATTATATGCATCCCATCTAAGCCTGCCAGGAGTTTGGATACATGCTGTGAAACTTATTTTTGCCTCCAAATATTTACAATGTATTTCAGCTATATTTAGCTTTACAACCCCAAATAAAGTTGTTTTGCCTTTTCTTCCTTGTTGAATTTTATCAGTCAGATACTCAGATACTAGACCAAGAAAGCACTAAATACAGAGGTAGAGCAGTCAACCTCTGAATGGTAGATTGCAAATTTGATTTCCACCTTGCTCGCCCATGTATCCATGTTTCCCTGGGCAAGACACTAAACCCTACATTGCTCCTGGTGGTTACAGGTTAGCGCCAGTGTTTGGCTGTGAAGTGTATTATTGCGTGTGCATAGGTGAATGGGACTGTGACTCTAAAGCACTTTGGGCCTTCTAAGCCAGTAGTAAAGTGCTATATAAATACACAACTGTGCAAGCAAGTGTCAGAGTTACAGTACCTTCTTGAGTCGTTATACAGAAGACAAATTTGGTAACAAAATTGAAGACTCTTTTATTTTAGTGCACTTTTTGAAAATAACGCTTCATTACAAAGTTGACAGAAATGACAAAGAGACATGAAACAAAAGTGATAGTGTTTGTTTGGTTTGTAGTAAGTTATAAATCAGGAACTTTATAACAGAAACTATTAAATTAATTACTTTGTACATTTAAAATATTTTTTTTTCTTCTCTCAAAGCTTTGGTCAGTTTAAATGAAGTTAATTGCTGCATTTTGATATAATTGTTTCTTAAATGATGCCAAAAAAGCAGCCCAACTTAAATGTGTCTAAATCTATAAAATATTTTGGATAGAAATAGTTTCCCTCTGCAGTGTTATCAGCTTTTAATGAGATCAGTATTTTTAATATAAAAAACTTTTCTTGGTACTTTAAAAAAAAGCAAGCAAAGTATGGTTTATTTTATTTTATTTTTTCAGATAAATGCAGTATTTTTAAAACACTTTAGATTAGAAACAGTCCTCAAATATTATATTTAACAAAGCATACTTAGCCTTACTTGAATTTTAAGTTAGTCAGGACTGCGACTCGCCCTGTACAAATAACTTTCTCAGAATCATCTCCAGGTTAGCAACTTTTTTGGAGCATTAACCAGTAAAATAGTGAAATTATACAAAAATTGCAAGAAATTTGTTTGTTTTGTTTGTTTGTTTTGTTTGCTTTCATACAGCCAAAAACCAGAAATCTAAACATAATTATTTTACCAGAAAATTCTAGGATGTGCAAAACAGAGATAGAGCTTAAACGCTTTGGCCCAATATCTGATAAAGCTGTCAACTGACTTGACTCCCTTTGCCATTCAGTTAAATATTGCCTCCATGCAAACAGATTTTCATGTGGGAGTGTGTTGAGTTTGCCTGAAGCAGTCACTGAAGAGCAACAGCATTCAGTGGAATGAAGCTTTGTCAATTTAGGTCGACTCAGAAGCGAGGCAGTTCCAGCCTTCCTTGTATTGCCAGGGTTATGAATGTTTCATACATAAGGGGGGATGTTTAAAAAAAGTTTTCTTCCTGAAGTGATATGCTAACACCTGAACAATTGGCTAAATTTTCTATATATAAGTTGTTTTTTTTTTCAATATTGATAAAACAGACAAACTGGCAAAGTGAAAGATTAGGTAGCCAAAGGGCAGCACACAAGTTTTTTTTTTTCCTCTTTAAACATGCAGTCATGTTAGAGAGGATTAGAACATGTCATAAACCTCAAATACATGCCTGAGTATTCTTCTAATCTCAGAAGACATGACATTTGTGTTTCTGTGTGCCTGTGTGGGTTTCTGCATGTTTGTATTTTGAAGAACATGATGTGATGTTGCTTTGACATGCCTCATCAGAGCTTTTAGGTCAACACGAGATCAGAGAGCAAGGGGGGAAAGGAACACGAAGTTACTTTTAAGAGCAGATGAGAGACTCCGAGCAAAGACGTTAAACAGATGAAAGAAGAGGAAAGATATTAAGCTACAAGAGGAATGATGGGGAAAAAAACGGGCCAGAAATTAAAAGAGGAAGTCATCATCTTCACACTTGCAGTTCAAGTTTAAGTATGATTTGAGTCCAACTTTAGGGCTAAATTATGTATAAGCATGGTATTTTTTTTATTAAAGGCACAAATGGGACTCTGAGCAATTCAATAGTCAAGAAATGAGATGTGGCACCAGATGTAGAGAAAGGCTTTAAATGGTTCGGTTAATTGAATTCTAAGGCACAGAGAGCCTTTCCACCAAAAAGCCTGGGACTTTGCTCTGTGTTTGGAGATTAGCATTCTCTCAAGGGGCTTTTTGCTTTTTAATTCAAACTCACCTGTCAAGGTTACTTTCTGTCTTTTGCTTTGTTAACCTGCTCTATGTGCATTTCTCCTTTTTCCTTCTTTTTCTGCAGCTCTCCAATTACAAACACAAATCATCTTCTCCCCTCCCCAGTGTTTAATTTGGCCACCGCAGCCTAATCCCCATTATGAATGTTACCCTTTTTAGTCATACTTAGACTACCTCTCTCTTCCTCTTTCTCTCGTTACCTGCAGAAATACCACACACACATGAATACAGTGCAGCATGCTTTCTTTCAGCCTGAGCCAGACATCACAGGCTATTGTGTGGTTTGAAGGGAACATAAATCACTTTTTGATCACCTTGTTTGCTCTGAAAAAAAAGAGTACAAACAAACACAGAGAGGAAAACTTTACAATTGTTTTTATTTACCCCGGGTCACATATTTCTGTACACAGCTTACACTCTCATTTTGCTCCTCTTTACAGCCGTCTGCTGTGCTAAATGCCTCGACTCGGTTTTAATTTTCAATAGATATCTCTTGGGATGGCAGCGAGCTTTGCTCTCTCGTTTTTTTCATTCATACTTCAAAGAGGGAATGCCAACATTCCACTTCATCGAAGGGGAGGGGCAACTGAACAGTTTATTTTTGCATAATGCATTTCTAATATCCCACACTGAGTTCTGGGAGGCGCCTTGACAGTGGTTCCACATTGCTACTCCCACATCAGCTAGATTGATACAAGGCAGGCAAGCCGGAACGCTACAGCACTGGTTTGCTTAGTGAGCACAAGATAAAAAAGACAATGGCAGACACACAACACTGTGATGGCAGACATGGATGCACAAATGTATAAATATTTATGTTGACATAGGCAGACACTCATGCACATTAAAATGATTCTGACATGCAACCCCTCTTCTCTCTCCTCTCTTTTTTATTTGTTTTTTTGCACTTTCTCTCACAAAAAACCCTCTATTCATCTGTATCCGATTCAGTTTTCCACAGTGTCTCTCAGCCTCACACACCTACACACTCTTCTGATCAGTATTCTCAACAGCTTTCCAGGTCAGCCGGACACTGATCCATCAAACCCTGACATTGTGTCGCTGTGTATTTACACCAACCTTCCCTGTTAGAGAGCAGAAGCGGCAGCCCTTTGTCATAAGAAAAAACAGCCCCTGAATATTTGAATCATAATATTTTTACCTGTACTATGAACCAAAATCTGCACTTTTTGTAACCTGCAACATCTGACTTTGTTTAAAGGTCAGCTCAAATCTTTTGGTCACCTTTCAAATCGTAGTGGTCTTTTAATTATGATTATGCCATTTTAAGCCAAAATCAGCAAACCTTACGTGTTTTTAACTAGAACACACTTTCTGCAGAGAAGCAGTAATTTATTTAAAAAAATCATTTCTGAGTTAGAAACTGGATTATTGGTGCAAAATAAGCCCGTCCCTATTTCCCATCATCCATCTGTTTAAGTGCATTCCTTTCCCACTAGCTTACAGTACCTCACAACCTCAACCTAAAATTACCAGTGCAACAAAAATGGCAAGCAACATTGGAGCTATCCAGCCGTACAATTTTGAGTTAGATGTCAGCTCGGACGAGGGAAATGAAGACGTACATGGAGCTATTTGCCTACAAGCAGATACATCAGAATAAGCGGAGCAGGGAGCTTGTAACATTATATAGTAGCTTCATTTTTGCGTCTGCCCCTGATTCTGAATAAAGAAAAACCCAGAACTGCACTTTTAAACTTAATTTTCTTTATATATGTCCTCCCCTATGAGAAAAATGTCACAAGAACATGTTAAAAACACCAAAAAAACACAAATCTCATTGGAGTGGGCCCTAAAGCTGAAGCCATGCGTGCTTGTTTCTTTTAGGTTTGTGCAGAATTCTAAATTAATGGAAATTAACATAGCATCCTCCAATCTAAGGCCAGCATGTGTTTGTGTAGGTGTGTTCACATTCATAAACATCACCCACAGACAGACTTGCAATCACCCATGCAAAAACAGACACATGCTCAAATTCAACAAATAATTCATATCTTAATGGCTGATGTTACCGTTTTATCAGGACACATTCCCATAGCTCTGTGCAATCAAAAAACTGTAGGTGCGCATGTGTGTTTGAATTGTGTGTGTGTGAGTGTGCACACACAGCAGCTATCTTAGCTTGTCTCTTCGATCAGCCTATAAAAGCACTGAGGCGTGGACAGATAGCCTCCACCGACACACTATTGCTCCTTCTCTCTTTTGAGTGTCTCCTTCTTCCTCACACACATTAACCATTACGAACACACTCCGACACACTCTGCAAACACACTCTGCGGTGTGCAGCCCCATCTCCCTCCCCCCCATCAGTGCCTCTTAGGAGTACTGTGCTGCCTCCTTGGCTTTATCTACCAGAACTGGTGAATGAATGCATCACTTTTAGTTTATCTGTTTACCTTTTTGTGCTTGAAACCGTCTTGGGATGAAAGTTAATACACAGTTTTCCTTAACAAAAGTAGCTGATGGTAAATATTGATACCCACTGTTCACACTCACACATAATCGCGCCTTTCAGTGAAGTCACAGCAACAATGACGACAGCTTTAGAAGTGAAAATTTGACTTTTTCTTCAAACACTGGAAAAAGAATATTTCTTTCTGTTGTTGTTATATCTATTCTCATCTTCATTCCCTGTTCCGTTTGTCTCTTTTCCACTCCAGATAAGCATATTCATGACCCACCTGTCCAACTACGGGAATGATCGACTGGGTCTTTACACGTTTGTCCACTTGGCCTCTTTCCTTCGCTCGTGGACAAACCTGAGACTCCACACGCTTCCACCTCTTCAGCTTGCGCACAAGTACTTTCAGCTTTTTCCCGAACAAAAGAACCCACTTTGGCAGGTGTGTTTGCAAGGGAATATGCCCATTCTGATGTATTTCTGTCCTGATGTTTTTATAATGTGGATTAAAGCATTTTAGGGGGAGAAAAAAAAAAGCTGTAGCATTTTTGCACAAAATTCTTTAAAAATTTGTAACAACAGTTTAATCCTTCAGGTTTCAAACTGCTCCTCATCAATAACTCTTAGAAAGAGTCAAATTAGTAAGCCTTGCTGAGTGTTTTCTTTAACAATAACTTTGAAGCTTTTCACTCTTTTTGTGAAGGAATTTAGTTATGTCAAAACCAATATTGGTTATGAACTAAATACCCCTAAAATTAAAGCTTAATTCTTCATCTCTGTGTGGAAAATCCTCCATGACATGAATTTGTGAGCATGCTTTCATGCCGCATGTACGCAATGGCTTTAGTCCCTAAGCCTTCTTCCCACCTTTTCAGAACCCGTGTGATGATAAACGGCACAAAGACATCTGGTCTAAAGAGAAAACCTGTGACAGATTACCCAAATTCATGGTGGTGGGACCACAGAAAACAGGTAAGGTACATTCAAAAATCACGCTCCGTCATGCACGAGCAACACAGAAACCAGCTCTGTGTGCACAGGTGTCTAGATCAGAGCCTTGTCATGTAATCCCCCTCCCACCTTTACCCCATCAGGGAGACAAAGGAAGAGGCTCCTGCCTCTTTTCTTCCACCCACATGCTGTCTGCTTTAGAAGCACAGAGATTCAGCTCAGTGAAACCAATGTGCCTGCCTTTTTTGTTTCTTTTACTCTGTCTTCATCAAAGAGGCTGAATAGAAGGAGCCTGTCTGAGTTGTGTACACATTATTCCAGTGCTGAGACTTGCCACCATGTGATTTCTGCAGCTCTAATTGCTGGTGTTTTGGGTGTGAGGTGAGGAGGTTTGATATAACTGCTAATTAACTGGGCGATAATCTCCCAAATGGAAGGAGAGTTCATTATAGCAACATTAGCAACCCAGCCACAATTAGATTACTATAAATTTTCATTTTATTAGAGGGGATGTCGGGAAGTCTGAGGGTGAAATGAGAGGTGCCGAGGATGTGGCACGGGGCAGGGCCAAAGCCCCACTTCTGATTGGTGTCAAATGATTTTGAATCATTTGATGTGAGAGGCCGCTGAACTTTACAGACACACACACACACACACACACACACACACACACACAAGCGTAATGACTCCCCAGCAACATAAATCTGAAAAAGGGGAGATTGTCCAGTATGGATCAGTGCTTGAAAGCTCTTACACACAGCGAGACACACACGCTTTTCACACACAACACACACTGCTTTCTGCTGAATTAACTAGCCGGTAATGAATTATGCCTTTTACTTCCAGGAACGACAGCACTTTATCTTTTCCTGCTCATGCACCCCTCCATATCCAGTAACTTTCCCAGTCCAAAGACTTACGAGGAGGTCCAGTTCTTCAACACCAACAACTACCACAAAGGGATCGACTGGTAATAATGCTCGGCACCACTCCTGCATTCTTTGTCTTTTACAAGCCAGAGCCAGAGGTGAAGTAAAAGATAAATAACAACCGTTTTTCATTTTTGCGAGGTTGCTCTGCTCCGTGTTTGTCGCGCGTCCGGCAGATTTTAATGATACTTTAGGCATCTCAAAACAGCACAACAGCTTCCTCAAAGTGATCCTTTAATCCGGCAAATGTAAGCCCACAGACATATGGTTCCTAAATTGACCCATAAGTGGGTTACTTGGCTGACAGCAAGGCAGCTGGTGTATTCTCCAAAGTCATCCAAAAAACTTGTATAAAAAAAAAAACCCTCATTAAACATGGTTTAAACTATGTCATCAAGATTATATCAAGCTTGGTTAAGCACAGATAAAGCTCAGAACAAGGTGACTTTAGGAAATGCATTTGTCTTTGAAAAACACCAAACAGACCTGTTAAAGTTGATGTTTAAAGTTTTAGATGACTGTGTTTGAGCTGGGGCTCTTTAGCATGCAGGGTTTTTTTTTCTTCCTGCAGGTACATGGAGTTTTTCCCTGTTCCCTCCAATGTTAGCACGGATTTCCTGTTCGAGAAGAGCGCCAACTATTTCCCTTCAGAGGAGACTCCGAGGCGAGCCGCTGCTCTGCTGCCAAAGGCCAAGATCATCACCCTACTTATCAACCCATCAGACAGAGCCTACAGCTGGTATCAGGCAAGTACACTAAGTTTCTGTACTGCTTATCTTTTGGTTTTGACCTTTTATACTTTTTATTTAACAAAAGTTTTGAATTACTGTATAGATTTTAATTGTATGTATCCAAATAAGGGGGCTTGATGTCACTTTTGCGGAACAATTGTGTAACTGCATAAAAGGAGCAAAAATCAAGATGAATTTCATGGACTTAAAGGTTTCTTCTATTGGCTAAAAGTCCCACTCTAATCCTCTTTGATCTATTTTTAAAGCATTCCAAGTGGGAATTTACTTATAAGTATGCAATTTTGTAGGCAAAGTAAAAAAAATATGTGTCATTTTCTTGGACAAAGTTTGTACAGAGCAGCAGGAGTTCATCAGAAATCTACCTTTAAGTTGTGGGTGAGACCGTTGGCGCATAGCAAGCCCGCGCCCTTCCTATTATCCATCTGTTTACATGCTCTCCTGCTAGTCAGCAGTCCCTCACAACCCCAACCGGTGCAACAAAAATGGCGAGCAACATTAGATCTATCCAGCTGTACAGTTCTGAGACAGATGTCAGCTCAGACGAGGCGAACAAAGACGTAAATGGATCCATTTGTCTGCAAGTGGATGTATCAGAATGGAGCGGAGCAGGGAGCTTGTGGCTTGCCGTAGAGGATTCTAGGTCACACCTAAAAGCTTTTTCCAATAGCCTTTTTGCATCTGCTCCTGATTCGCAACAATTTGAATAAAAAACACAAAAAATGGCTTACTTTATATATATATATATATATATATATGTCCTCCATTATGAGACAAATGCCACAAGAGCATATTGATTAATTGTCTTTAATTAAAAAGGAAAGTTGTTAACATGCCAGCCTAAATGGTATCTCACTTTTTTCTAAATAGTTATTTTCAGTATGTGATTTAAAGCCTCCTTTAATATTGTGCACCTTCAGCATCAAAGGGCCCACGAAGACCCCGCAGCCCTGCAGTACACCTTTTATGATGTCATTAGTGGCAGAAAAGGTGCGCCCGCAGAGCTGCGCTCCCTGCAGAACCGCTGTCTCATCCCTGGTCTCTATGCCAAACACCTCGAAAGGTGGTTGACGTTCTATCCTGCTAATCAGGTATGCATGCTCACCGATACAAGCATATCCTCATGCAGACATGCAAGCAGCAGATCTCTCTCACATTGTAATTGAGAAAAGAAATCGCTATTGGTTTGTTTAATATGTGAACTGTTGTTCCGAGTTTCTTAGGAAACAAAGAAAATGAAGGTAAATTAAAACGAAAATATTTAAACACATTTAAGAGAATTGTGTTTGGCTGCTTGTTGCTAAAATAATACAAGTGAAACAATGTTTTTCTACCAGTCTGCCCTGATAATACACTGATTTATCCATGTAGGTGATGATCATCGATGGTCATCAGCTAAGAACTGACCCTGCAGCTGTGATGGATGAAGTCCAAAAGTTCTTGGGTGTCACACCTCACATCAACTACTCGCAGGCCCTAACGTGAGTGTTCCACTCAATATCCCACCTATCACCCCGATACAAACCCCTGCTCAAATGTTATCCCACCTTTAGAGCTATAAGCAAAACTGTTAAAAGTCTGACATCTAGCTGGTTTACTACTGTTTTCTTTTTTAAGGGACTTTATTTGTTATTCATTTTATTTCTATTGCCAACAAAAAACATTCATTTAATGAAAAAAACAACAAATGTATACATTGTTTTTAAAAGAAAAACAAATAAACTATATTACACATTAGATTTTGCTATTTTAAATGATTTATTTCGTGTTTTATTTTGGAGTTTATGTGTTTGATTTAGTGCAGAGCCATTTATTAAGCTTCAGGCAATCCAGGCTGAAGTTAATGACTGAATATGTCACACTGACATGACATGTTGCTTATGACAGTTTCTCCCATATACTGTTTGCAAATAGCCCGGGAAAATTATCTCTTTCTCTTCATGCCCCGTTTCAATTCCTTCTTTATTAGAGTTGTTACGTGTGACCTTTATGGTTTGTAGGAGTAGGGAAACTGTTTATTTCTCAAGCATCACTCAGCAGAATGCAATCACTTTGCAAGCCCTCCAGCCTCTAGACAGGGACATCCTGAATTTTTCAGCTGTGATTGGAATCGGGTTCACCTCGGTTTTGAGTCGCCAAGCCTCATTGAGACAAATAATTTGTAAAAAAAACAACAACAAAAAAACAAGATAGACTATTTAAGATGCTGTTTATGTTGTTGCAGTTGCTTAAGTAAAACACAAAAAGCCACACGTTTATGCAATGCGGTTGAGGACTAACAGATCCTCCTGTTAATAAAAAGTGAACCCCTTTTTTCCCTACAGTATGAATTAAATAGGTCTGCATCTGTTCTTCTGTTTTTTGTTTTACAGAAGAAATTAAAAGTCTGTTTCCTTAAAGGGTGTCATCAAAACAGAAGAACAAAACAAATACTATTGATCTCAACGAAAATTAAACTCTTACAGTATATATCCTAATCTGCAAATAGACTAACATGCACACATGTACACATGAAGCAACATTATGTACCATAATGAACAAAGACACCCACGGTCACTGCCTGTGACAGGTTTTCTCATAACATGCTCCGGGGTGCAGCTGTTCTCCATTCTGCTCATTACATCAGGGGTTTTTAAATGCACAAGAAGTGTTCAAAGAGAAATAAAGAGGATATTATAGAGGAATCTTTTCCATTCGTGTGAAATATGGAGTGCATTTTAAAAGGTGCTTGAGACTGAATTACAGATCTTTTCTTCCTGTACTTGTGTGGGAATTTCAGACGCCTATACATTACTTGAATATATAGTTTTTCTGGTGACCATTTTTTTTGCTTTCAGCCAAGTTTTTACCATCTTCTTACTTCAGTGTTTGTGCACTTGAGGAGAAAAATCTGTAAATCCATGCATCAATGTGCACGATTCCAAAATTAACAGTACTTATGTTGGACATTAACATTTATAATCCTTTTGTTGTATCTTTTTTCAAGAGGTTTAATGATTCATTTTGGTAACGATTTGATTCTTATCATAATTAGTGGTTGCTGATACAATTCTTAGTTCATATTGGTTAGTTTTAAACGATCCGATTCACTGATCTAAAATCGATCCAGGACATCTTTAGCCAAAAATTCAACCAGTTTGACTCAAAGATGAATAACTGGATAAAGGTGCAGTGCAGGTGAAGTTTCCTAGATTACTAGTATTTCTTACAAGATAATCAACTGTAAATTACATATGTTTACAAACAAACAAGAATTAATGTCAAATCCATTCACTGTTTAGTCCCATAAAGTTCAGCCCACTGTTGTTTTTGCACATTAAAATAATTCAAACGGAACATTATTAGAATATTCTACCACACTGCATGGTCACATTCATTCATTCATTCATTCATTTATTCATTATTTCATTCATTCATTCATTCATTCATTCATTCATTCATTCATTCATCTTCTAATCCGTTTTATCCCTTTCGGGGTCACGGGGCTGCTGGAACCTATCCGTACCACTTACGGGCGAAGGCAGGGGACACCCTGGACAGGTCACCAGTCTGTCGCAGTGTATTATCACATGTATTTGCTAAATTCAAAGTGTTTCCACACATTGAACTTGAATGATGGACTGATCAGTTTTTACTGCCATCACATGTGTGTTGTCTGCTGTGATGCACTAGGTTGTTTTAATGTTATTGTAAAATTATGCAACTGCATGATCATAGAAATATATATATAAATTCATCGATTAAGTCGATTAATTGGTACACCCCTACTTTATTTTACATAGCAACAAGATTATGTAAAAATGCAGCACTGGAGAATCAAGTATGTAGAACTAAATTGTATGTAACTGAACTGAAGAGAAAAGTTGTAGTTTCTCAGGTTTTTTGTTGTTGTTGTTTTTTTTGTTTTTGTAATTTAGAAAGTTGTAGACTTAGAATGTAGTTAAATGTATTCTTTTGGTGTTGTCACTACCTTCTTTACCTAATTATTATTTTAATATGCAGGACATTTTCTGTAAGTATTTAGGAATTAGCTGATGGATCCTGCTTTAAATCATTCTATGCTTTAATGCATTATCAAGATTAAAATAAATTAAAAAAAGTTAATAAAAAATAAATCGAGCAAATTGAAAAGAACCTCTTTGGTAAACAACGAAAGGCCAATGATTGGACTCATGAAAAACAAAACTTAATAGGATTAGACCCACAACAATTGACACAGGAACAAGATAAAACATAAATAAATAAATTATCTCCCTTTTTTTTACATTTAGTTTTTGCTGTTAAAAAAAGCTACTTCACCATCCTATCAGAGTGCCACCTAATAGCCTACAAGTGTACTTGAACTGACTGTTCCACTAAAAGGGAGGAGATAGCACAGCTGACAGGGAGATGCTGATAACTAAAGAGGAAAAGTCAAACGGAGTGTGTTGAATTTGAAGCAGTTCTGTCTGCTTCGTGTGAGAGATGTGTCAACTTTTCAGGTCACACATTTCCAAATTCATAGCTGAGGTTTAGCTTAAAGCTTCTTTGCATGGTTGTGATTTGTATTTGATCAGTGGTCTTAAAAAAAATCTAACCTGCATTTTGTCACATGTTGCACTGCTTTTCCACTCAACACATTTTTTGTTTGTTTTTGTCTACTTTTCCTGCTTCTCAGCTTTGACCCTCAGAAGGGCTTCTGGTGTCAACTCCTTGACGGAGGAAAGACAAAATGTCTGGGGAAAAGCAAAGGAAGGAAGTACCCTCCTATGGAGCTGGAGGTGAACTTATTTGTGCATGTCCTATAGTGTATAAATACAGAATATAAATACAGAATTAAATCTCTGACCATCTTATAATTCAAAAACCCACAAATCCGATGACTGACATTGACAGCCCACAGTCTCTCCATCTCCTGCGTCCCAAAGGACATAGACAATAATGAAAACTGTCAACCAATCAGATCCATCCAGAGATCCACCACCTTACTATGGGGACTCATAGTGACATAACACCTGTGAGAGACAGAAAATGGGGGCAGATTTGGATTGAGGAAAAGGACAGGTCAGAGGGAAAAAAAAATCCATTAATCTTTGTCCTGGCTGCAGACTCTGCAGAGGAGAGTCCAGCTCGCAGATGAATCACATGTTCACTCTCACTTCAAGACAAACTCATACGAACAATCTGTCTCCACACTTGCGCTCACACATGGCCACTGGCTGTGCCTTGGTGTCACCTGTAATTAGAATTTATTTGAGCTTTCAGCGAGGGGAAAGGCAGCGAGTTCAGAAGATGAGAGAGGCAGAGTGAACAGCAGGAGTGAGAGACAAGAGAGGAGGTGGGGAGATGATCTCTGGGATTTTTTATGTAATTTCCTCTTGCTCCCCCACCTCTCTTTTCATATGTCAGTTCATATCAACTTGCAGTTTTTCGCTGCTCATATGTTTTATTTAACAAAAAACCTTATATTTGTTCTGCGATTTCTGTTTATTTTTTATTTTTGTTCCTTGGGAACTACTTTCTATCCTTTTCCATCTTCTATTTCCTTTTTTCTGACCTTTGCAACACTCTTTCCTTAACCCTCCATTTACTTTCTAATCTCGTTACACTTCTCTGCTTCTCTTCCTCTGCTCTTCAGGCACGCGAATATCTCTCCAGGTACTACAGGGACCATAATGTTGAGCTGTCAAAACTGCTGCATCGTCTTGGACAGCCCCTTCCCTCTTGGCTCAGAGAGGAGCTGCAGAAGGTCAGTAGCAAGCTCATCTCACAATTAATTAAATCATTTAAGAGTGAAGTGTTTAGGATCATTTCATTTTTACCTTTATTCAAGTAAAAGGACAGAAATGAAATAAAACCAACTAATCTTTCCTATTTTCACAACTTAGTTTTCCCTTTTTACCGTTTCTAAATTACTGTAGTTATGTTGCTCAAGTGTGACACCCAGTGATTGTTTGATGTATTACCCCTTTTTTTAACTGGACTGCAGAGGGCAACAAATGCCTGAAATAACAACTTTCTAGATTTGTCTTTTAAAAAGCCATTTTAAGCCAGCAAAATACTTTTGTAATACACTTACTCAAAATAATTGGCTTTTTTAAGCTCATGTTCAATCTTCAGCTTCTACTGCTAGTATCCCTTGTGCTATCCTAGGCACTTTAACATTGGGAGTTGGGTCATCTAGACCCCACTAGACAGTGCGCTGAACCTTTTTTCTTCAATGATTTGTGATCTTCACTGATTTCCATGGATTACATGAATTCCTCTTGACCTGTATCCACCTTTGCCATGGCAGGGATAACACGTCAATGTAAGGGTGGGGTCATATGGACCCCAAAGGATAGCACAATGGTTAAAGCATTTGTACAAAAATAAAGAAACAAGTAGTTATACAAAAAAAAAACCACACATATACTGCTAGATAATAAACGATAGAAACTCTGCTGCATTGATCCATACTGGAACTTCGGATTCAGAGCTCTCTACATCTGTTATTTCACACTCTCGACTTTAGTCATAATAGCTTGATAAAGAAGATTTGTTTTGACCTTCAAGCTCTGAGTAAACTCGAATTGCTGCTCACAGAGAAAAAAAAAAACAAACCAAAACAAAACCCAATTTTGCAGCACTCACAGCATGCTGCTCTCTATTTCCACGGCTGATATTTTAATCAATAAATAATCAAAAGCATGATTAAAGTACTTTATCCAGTTTCTCTCTGTTTTTCTCCCCGCGCCCCCAACAACCCGTTCTCTTTGTACCGCTTTCTGAAGGTTAGATAACCTTTGCGTTTGTGAGCCAGAGTTAAAGGTCAAGACGTCAGAGACGCAGAAGTGACCAGGAGCACCCGACTTCAGCTGCACTGTCTGTGGCCTTTTCATGCACCCTGAGGCGGGGGCAAGGATGACACGCCCTGCGTCACCTACAACCGGGACACTGCTGAGCAGAGAGGACGTCGTAGATGTACAGAGAAACCCAGCAGGAACAAATGTGGGTGGACGGAAGGATGGATGGATGGATGGATGGATGGATGGATGGATGGATGGATGGATGGATGGATGGATGGATGGATGGATGGATGGATGGATGGATGGATGGATGGATGGATGGATGGAACAGTTCTAAAGGAAGTGGGAACTGAAAAGATGAGCCACAATAAATCAATAAAGAAAGTTATAAGAGACAAGGAGAGCTTGGCCAGAGTTGCCCAAACCCGTTCCTGATCTGTCATACAGGTCTGCAGTGAATATTATTGTTTTTTTTTTTGTTTTTTGTTTTTTTATGTTATTTGTTTTTCTCCTTTAAGTTATCTTGCAGCGCTGGTCAGCTGTGCGTGGTTTCCATAGGGATAACGTTGCACTAAGTTCTGTTTTTTAAACTCCAACCCAATAAATACAAATATATTTGCTTGCTTTTACTAGTTTTGTGTGTTTTTTGTTGTTTTAAGATGTTACTGTGATGGAGAAAAGGGATAAATTCAGACTCAGGGTGAGTGACGGACTGTTACTTTTAGTGGTACATTTTTTTTTCTTTTATTGGTATTATTATTGACATTGAAAGTAGTTTATATCAGATTTACTTTCCATTTTCACCCTTTAAGACACTTTCGCTGAGAGCTGAAAATGTGACGCTGCAACAGAAACCTGCAAATTGCACATAAGAGTCCTGCAAACATTTTGACTGAAGAGAATCTCTCTTCAAAAGGACTGGAGATGATTTGAAGCAAATAATTTTCCAAATCCAAGATCTGTGGTTGCTGCTGTTACTGGAAAAGTACAAAGTCACATTTTTCTTTGTCATGGTCTCTTTTGAGAAACTTTTTGTCTTTTCCTCTAAACCTCTATCTTATTTTGTTTGGATTTATTTAGAAAGAAAAGCCCCCCCTTTTGTCAACCGAACACACAGAAGGAAAATTAAGAAAAGAAATATGACTGCATAACATGTTCTTTTCCTTTTTATTTTGTTTTGTTTTTTTAATGATATGGTCTAATATGTTCACTTTCCTCTGAAAGGTTGGCCGTATAGTTATCCAGACATGAGACAAGAGAACTTTCTTACTTCGCAGTTTATGAACAGTAATGCATTAGCATTTTAAAATCGATTTAAAAAGGATGTATTACAGTATAATAGATATAAAATCTTTATTTTGTTGGATATAAAACAGTATAATGTAAAGAAAATACAATTTTGCTCCAAAGTGATGAGCAATAAAGTATTGTATAGAAGAAATAATCAACTAATAAATGGAATAATGCTGAAACAGGCCCTTCTGCATTATGATTACTTTTACTTTTGACCTTTTTTTATTTTTGCTAAAGTAAACATTTTTCAAAGTAAAATTATTGATTAGTAATTGTAGATTTATGTTGTGCTGCATGTTAATTTAGTTTATATAATTCCAGTAGGCTACACAAAATAAAATAAAAATATGTATAAAACTAAATGTGCATTTCACTGTTAGTATTGTCCAATGATACCATTCAAGTAAAACAAGATTAGTCTATTCTAGTAAAGGTCTTTTAAAATGACAATCCATTATCAAATCATCAGTATCACAATAAAACGTGGATATTTTTCCTAAACATCACATAAAAAAAACTATAAAGAAACTCAAGTTGTTTTCCTCATCTCTCTTAAGAGCTTGTCATAAAAACCCAGCCATATCTCTACTTAATCAACAGTAAACATACTTCCAATAGTACCAGTATGTATCTTGGCAGTAACTGAAACTCCATGAGCCAAGCATAACATTCTCAGCCTTTTCATGGCTTACTCTTCAAGTACAGTTTTTTATTTGTATTTCCGTGTGACTCAAAAGGAATTCTGTGCAGCACATGCCATTTACGAGGTGTCAAACAACAAGAAGGTCAGTGTTTCAAAGCTGTCAACCCATTTCTGCGTGCCATTTTTACAACATTGTAAATTTATTTATTTGAAATATTTACATATTCTAACTCTCAGAAGGCTTTTATTGCTAAACCAGCAACAAGTTGGAAATTGTTAGATAAGATAGAATATTAGTATAATAAAGTTCATAGTGTCTGTATTGATAACTGTCATCTTAGGTTCTTCTATTATCAGACACGGTTGTGTTTTTCACATAGGTATGCTAAAAAATACAACTGTGCCTGATAATAGAAGAACCTAAGATCTCAAGATGGTATATTAGTGTAACTTAAACATATTTATACAATGTAATATGATATTTATATTCGAAGAAGCTATTCTTTGCGTCAGACGGTTCAGGCCTTGGTGTCATCCATTAATTTCTGATAATGTACACCTCATTGGGCATTATCCCTCGTAAATTTTATTATGTTTTACATCAGAAGCTTTTGGTGGTAAACTAATCGAATTTAATTAGATTTCAATTGAATATCAAGGTAGAAATGTTAAGTAAAAGCAAGTAAACAGAAATGTTACTTGTTTAAAGACTTTTGAAAGTCATTATTTAAAAAAACAGGGTAAATATTTCCTGTAACTACTATTATTATTATTGTGACACAAATTACATCCAGCGAACCATGTCTATTTTTTTTTTTTTTGCTCGTGTGTTTTTCACAGCACAAAAGCAACAGATTTCCTTCATTTTTATATTGTTGTAAGTCAAACTGACCACTTGAGGGCGAAGTTTAACTGAAAGTCTAGCCACGTTCCTTCTCAGATGTGGACTTCTGCAATGGCCAAAGCAGTTTAAATGTAAGAAGTAGTTGAGTTTGCTGCCCTGTGACGGAATGGTGACCTGTCCAGGGCCAACATTAGCTGAGACAGGCTCCAGCAAACCTGTGACCCCGAAAGTGATAAAGTGGGCTAAGAAAATGGACGGAGTTGCATTTTCTCATTATGTAAATATTCAAAAACAATGTTTTTGTAATCTTCTTATGCCATTGAGGATTATCCAGATTAACATCCTGACTTCTGCTCCCTTTGTGGCGCTTCAGCAACACCCTTGAAGTGGCATTTTGCAGACAATGACTGATAATTGCACAAAGACACTTTTAAATACCACAATGTTCTACGTCTGCGTCCAACATTTCTGTCCTTTTTATGTCTTTAATTAATCTTAAAGTGTAAAAACTGACTTGCCCTTTTCAAAAGAAATCACCCAAAAAAAAAAAAGAAACATACCAGTCATCATCAGTCAAATGAGTGCAGATCATAAACTAAATACCACAACATACCTGCAATTGTGTGTGCGTACCCACAGTGTCAGTCATGGGTGTGTTGTTCGATGCGGTATGTTCACAGAAAACATTCTAGCGAGGTTTCCAATGCCGTCAGTGCCGTCGCTGCTCATAACAAGACAAAACACATAAGATTAGAGACAATGAGCGCCATACATACATACTAGACATGCATTAGGAGAAATGCTTGAGCCCTGCCTGCAGTAAATATCCAACAGACTTCTTACGAAAAGTTAGTTTATGAAATATCAAGATGTTACAACATAACACAAAATTAACAGGAAGTTTGGGGTCCAACTTTTAGGAGGGTTTTCCTCAAGTGTTGACAGCTGGACAACACTGAAATACTGTGCAACATATCAATACAATAATACATCAATACAAAAAAAATACTGTTTTGTGCTTTGTTTAACATAAAACACACATTTTGTCAGCGCAAACCTCACTTAGCATACAGTCAAGGTCAAATACTTTTTTGGTGTTACATAAGACCTGAAGTACACCCATGTAAAATCCAAAAAACATGATCAATAAACTTTCCAGAAACACATTTCACTTAAGCACAAGTCAATGTGAAGACAGCACTCGACACTGAAGAGTTAAAAGTCATGCTGCGAGGAGTGCAGGTTTGATAATTCAGGTTATTCCACTGATTATTTCTCATGCTTGAGTGCATTTATGAGAAACTAAGAATAATATTTGGTCCATTTTCAACATCTCAAATCACTGATCTAGAATTATAACACATAGATGCAAAAAACATTGAAAAATATGTACAGAGCATTGTCAGAACATTATGAGGTGTAGAATGGCATAGAATGATTTTTTTTTTGGTGTAATACTTCCTCTGTTATGTTTATGTTTGTTCAAAAAGTGCTTTTGACCTTTCCATAAGAATCAAGTCAGGCTTTTACATAAATGTTTTCTGATGAATTAACATTGACACACAAATTAAGCATTAGTTAAGTACGCTGAAAATAACTGATTGAGTCCTGAGAATCTTCACGATTGGCCTTCAATCTGAGTTGCTGTGGCAATTGTTGCTTTTATCTTGTTTTCTCGTCTCGCCGAATAATTTTGCGTATCCAGAAGCTAAAAGCCGAGACTTTGGTGTAAACGCCAGGTGACTGCTGCGTCCTGCAAGCATGACCCCAGGATGTGACTCCATAAATCACCCAGCCACCCCCTGGTCGCTCACACACTAGTGGACCTCCACTGTCACCGCGGCAACTGTCCACGCGCCTGTCGGACTGGACGCTGCCAGCGCAGAGCATGCGGCTCGTGAAGGCACCGTGGAAGTACTGCTGGCAATGGCGGCGTGGCAGCAGGGACAGGGGCGCCTGCTGAAGGGTTTTGGAGTAGGATCGTCCTGAAAAGGGAAAGTTGCAATATTTTATGAAGATAATTCATCTGGTTGATGTTTTTCAGGTAAAAGATGTTGCAAATTATTCAAGCTGTGGCATAGCAAACGGTACCAGTTCATCTTAAAAGATCTAGCACTACATTTAAAAACAATTTTAATGATTGATTTTTGGCAGGCACATGTAATGACCTTGCTTTGTGGCAATCTGACTTTCAGAAGTAATTTTAATTTTTCAAAACACTTTCATTTTACTGTTAATTTGTAAAAAAAAATAAATAAAAAATAAAAGTCAAGATTGCGACAGCACTCTTAAGTTGCTCCCCTCTGTAATGTAAATCTAAATTCTAAAAGTGAACCCATTTTTTTCATGGCTGGAAATAAATTCAGCTGTCAAGGATTAAGGGGAAATCTGACATGTCTAAGATTTTTTTATTGGTCTGCAAGAAGAAAAAATAGACTTCAAAATAAGAGTGTCATTAGCAGCATGGACGTTGTTGCAAATATTTTCCTAAAGACGTCTATTACATCAATCTAAATTATAGACTGTGTCAATACTACAGGTTCCACAACTATCCTATTGGAAGTGAGTGGGAAACACCACTAAAAACTTGAGCCAAAGTTTTTTTTTTTTTTTTTTTTTTTTTTCTGGGGTCCCTCTGAGCATCATAAACTATCCATTGCAGCATTGGGTGGATGTGTATGTGGAAAATCTACTTGCGTGTGTGATATGAGAGTGAAAGAAAGCCACACAGCTATTCAAAGTCTTGAGTCGAATGGTCGTTGCTAAACATCACAGACTCTAAATAGCCCGGGCTGCCTTGCTTAAGTAAACTTGGACGAGTCTCCTCTGCCACCCACACAAACTAACTCCTTTTATCACACACAATTTCAACTAGATCAAAATGCTCTTCCCAGAGGGGAGTTTGGGTTTGGGCAATGTGTTAACATAACCTTCTGCAGGCCTTTCTGACTAAGTTGCCATGATTAATGACATCAGCATGTAATTTAAAGATCACTTGCAGATGTGTTGCTCTGGACACAGTCAAGTGTAACAGCAGACAGAGGATGAAGTGGAACGAGGGCTATTTAGAGAGGGAATAAGAACTCACATGATTTGGCTCCGAGGCTGAACTTTAAAATGCCTTCCACCTTAAAGCCCCATGGACTCAATAAGCTCGCCACCAAATCTGTTTGTTTTAGTCTTTATATATGTAATTTGTAGCATTTTCTGTCTTTAAAATGTGAAAGACATAATTGTATTGTTCAAACAACATACAATACTTAATTTTAACTAATAGTTTCTGAAAACGTAACCACGTAACAGGGTCATTTTCTGTAATTTCCTGCCACTATCTCTTTTTTTCTTGTAAATTTTCAATAAATAAATTGTGTCACACACTCAACATGCAAACACTACCAGCTGACCTGTGTCCCCCCAGCCTGTTATGTGGCAGTTGCTGGCTTGTTTGAGCAGTCTCTCCTTCCTCGCGGGCAGGCAGACTGGAAGAACGTGACGACTGAATGACACACATTCTCCCGCCGTTTGTCTCACTGCTCCGGGCGACAGGTGAACCAAGGCCAAGTCGTAGTCATTGCTGTGGGAATGGTATCTCGGATGAAAGACAATTTCATCGACGCCGTATTCCTCTTCGTACTCCTCGGGGACCAGGGAGTGATAGTCGCCCACTCGTACTTTATACAGCTTTGTGCTGTTGCCGTACCTGTAGATGCAGGACGGCCTTGTCAGGAATGTAACTTTTAAACAAAAAAAAGAGGATATAAAATCTGCGTCACCAGGAGCCCCTCAGCTTTTAGTCCTATTGCAAGATATTGTGTAAAAGCATTGTGCACTGCTATTGATATGCTTAAAAATGCCATAAACATAACACTGATATGTGCAACTCAAACAACTTTTGACACTGTCCATAATCTACAACTTGTAACCTGGAAAGCAGGTTAACCTGTGAAGACACAACTTGATTTCAGTACACAAAGTCTAAAACTAAAAGTATGAACAAAACAATAAACCTCACAACCAGAAACCAAAACCTCAACAAACTCAAAAAAGGAACTGAACGATTGAAAATGCAAATTCTATAAAGGCCCCTTGCTTACTGCTTATTGTGAGGGGGGTCCTCTGCTGTACAGTTTCCAAAAGAAAATGCCATCTTTGTCTTTTCTTTTTTTTTTTTTTTGTTTTACATAATTTTTAAATACCAAGAAACATAACTGAACAAAAGCACAAAGCTGTGCCATAATGACATTTTTAAAGTATTAGATGAAGTTAGTGGTATACCCTGTCATGCTAACATGAATTCTTCTCCATCCACAGCATGGTTACATACAATGCTCAAACTAAAGCCTTTTAGTGGTGTCACAGACTTCATGAGCAATTGCACCTGTGTGCCTCTGCTACTTAGTGTGCATGGCAGCCTGTTTGATAGAACTATCTTGGACAGATTTCATAGAAACTGATTATGATTGGATGAATATGATTGGAGAAAAACTCAACTATAATGTAAAAAAATGTCAGCAGTTAAAAAAATTAACATATGACATATGAAAAGAACGGACTACAAAAATAAATGTTCATTTTGTAAATACTTATTTTTGATAACATTCACTTACATGCGATGCTTTACTGATAATATTTTATGTATAGCATCTTGCTCTGCTTGTATAGATATATATATTTTTTTATTTTACATGTGGTTCACATATGTACTTTTACTTTTAGTTCTTTAGTAACTCAACCTTCTTCTTTTATGAAGACTTTTAGTCCTGGTTTCAATCAAAATGATTAGAGCAATCAGCTCTGTAAAATCCAAAAGGTAAAAAGTCATTGATTTCTGAAGCCTACAGCTCAAACACATCATAAAAACGATACATCACCCTCACCTCTCTGGGCTGTGGGGGTGGTGATCACAAGCTGATGGTGGTGGAGTTCTGCTCCAGCTGGTATTTTGCTTAACCACCATGCTGGCAGTAAGGACTTTAGTATGTGACCCTTAAAAACATTTTTTTGAAACCCATAATTTCCTGTTGTTGGCTAGTGTTATTCTGTTGGTGCTTAAGCTTTTAAAATAAGATAAGATAAAACTTTATTAATCCCACGATGGGGGAATTCTGTTGCCTGCGGCAGCAGCAAAGTGACGTTCAGCAAAAATAAAGTAAACTTCAAGTGTTACAGTACAACATAAAAAAAGCAGAAGAACATCTGCAACCTGCATGACAGAGTAAATTAAATTGAACAAAAATTTAAAAAAATAAGTAAAGATACACACCACAAGCAACTGTTAAAAAACAAAAAACAGCTGCAATGAGTAAATAAATATATGAGTGAAAAAACACCCATGAGTCCATAGTGTGTCACTTCAGCACAGTGTTGTACAGTCTGTGGGGAGGAATTAATCTTGGAATCTTGGAGGTGATCTTGGCTAAAAGTATCATGTAGATTAATTAACTTACTTTGCCAAGTATTTTCCTTTACACCACTGACGTAAGCACATTATATAGCAGGTGAGGCATGATTTACAATCAGTTCAGAACCTTAAGACACCCATTTTCTTTTAAACTTAATATCAGAAGATTGTATGTCATTAAATTGACAAAAAACATGAATGTAATACCATCAAATACCTTTTAAGGACACATTTTAGGAAAATTTACTGAAGACATTTTAAAACTTTTTAAGAATTCATGGCAGTCCTTCCTGAAAAAACGTACACTTTACATACACTTTTTCCTATTGTTGTTGTTTTGTTTTGTTTTTTTTTACATGGGAGTCAGTTGCTCCCTTCTGAAATCTGCCTCCTGTTGTCTTTCAAAGAAGTACAACATTTGATACTTCTTTGTTCGTGTCAAATTAGAGAACTGAAGGTGGGGGCTTCATCTCAACACTTGTCATTATTTTTTAAATATTCTTTGGATTATTGAAATAAAACGAGACAGCAACAACACTAGAATCAGGGTGAGACCTGGCAAAACTCCTAAATAAAAACAAAGAAAATAAGAGGAAAAAGAATGGCCTTTTGAGCATGCAGGTCTTTGTGAAAAGTTACACTTGGCAGACTGTTGCTGGTAAGATCTGATTACCTTTGGATCTCGCTACATGTTTGGCAGAGTACCAAGAAGCTTCTGACTCTCTGATTAGGTACAGAAAAATATACCAAACATTTAAGGAAGTTCACAAATTTGACAAGAATTGTACTGTATTAAAAGAGAATCTAGATTGTATCTTGGTGAAATTTGGCATTTTACAAATAAATGTTTACATTCATCGTTTGGCACATGCTGTCAGGGGGGTCGGCACAGTGAATCAGCTTTCAATGATTAGCAATGTGAGCAGGCTTATTACTGTTGGCAATCCTCTAGTTGTAAAAAGCTACTGGTTTAATGTGTGAATCCCATGATCTAAGGTTTCAGTTTGTATACAAAATAAAATATATTAAGAATTGAGAATCTTTCATGCAGTTTCAGATAACTTGAACGCAATACTAAAAGCAAAAGTAATCACACATTTTTGTGATCCATTTTTGCCATTTGATGTGCATGTCTGCTACTTTACAAATGTGTGCCACTTTATTAGCCTCACTACACATGAAAGTAAAAAACTGGAAGGTCAGAAGACCCCGTTTTGGCCTGTATGCTGCTACAAATAGACTATGGACGATGGTCAAAAACTAATTCAAGTGTTTGATATTTACTCTGATTTCAATATCTTTCCGTATAAAAATAAAACTGATAATAGAGAATATTACAGTCTGATTGGGAATCAGTAATTCCACCTTAATACTTCTGAAAACTAGGGTGTATCTAGATGACATTCATTGAGATCACACAAATGAATGCTAATTATTTGTCCGCTGTAATAATTGTCTCATTATTTCTACAATAGCCAATAAGAGTATTGTAACTCCACCTGCAGTCACTTATGTCAACTAATTCAAAGCCAAAAGTAAACCTCGAGGGAGTAGACAAATTAGTAATTTGGCATTAGGAATTTATACAAACATTGTTTAGTTAAACCTAGTTATTCATATTGTTAGTCTTTTCAATTGTTGGCTGGTTATTGCGATTTCATTGTTTACACATACAGTACAGACCAAAAGTTTGGACACACCTTCTCATTCAAAGAGTTTTCTTTATTTTCACGACTATGAAAATTGTAGATTCACACTGAAGGCATCAAAACTGTGAATTAACACATGTGGAGTTATATACATAAAAAAAAGTGTGAAACAACTGAAAATAAGTCATATTCTAGGTTCTTCAAAGTAGCCACATTTTGATTTGATTTTGCACACTCTTGGCATTCTCTTGATAAGCTTCAAGAGGTAGTCACCTGAAATGGTCTTTCAACAGTCTTGAAGGAGTTCCCAGAGACACTTAGCACTTGTTGGCCCTTTTGCCTTAACTCTGCGGTCCAGCTCACCCCAAACTATCTCTATTGGGTTCAGGTCCGGTGACTGTGGAGGCCAGGTCATCTGGCGCAGCACCCCATCACTCTCCTTCTTGGTCCATTAGCCTTACACAGCCCTGGAGGTGTGTTTGGGGTCATTGTCCTGTTGAAAAACAAATGATGGTCACCATCACACCTCCTTCTCCATGCTTCACGATGGGAACCAGGCATGTAGAGTCCTTTTCTGTGTCTCACAAAGACACAGTGGTTGGAACCAAAAATTTAAAATTACGACTCATCAGACCAAAGCACAGATTTGCTAATGTCCATTCCTTGTGTTCTGTAGCCCAAACAAGTCTCTTCTGCTTGTTGCCTTTCTTTAGCAGTGGCTTCCCAGCAGAAATTCTACCATGAAGGCCTGATTCACCCAGTCTCCTTTTAACAGCTGTTGTAGAGATGTGTCTGCTGCTAGAACTCTGTGTGCCATTGACCTGCTCTCTAATCTAAGCTGCTGTTAACCTGCCATTTCTGAGGCTGGTGACTCGGATCAACTTATCCTCCGCAGCAGAGGGGACTCTTGGTCTTCCTTTCCTGGGGCGGTCCGCATGTGAGCCAGTTTCTTTGTAGCGCTTGATGGTTTTTGTGACTGCACTTGGGGACTCCTTCAAAGTTTTCCCAATTTCTTAAAGTAATGATGGCCACTTGTTTTTCTGTACTTAGCTGCTTTTTTCTTGCCATAATACAAATTCTAACAGTTTATTCAGTAGGACTATCAGCTGTGTATCCACCTGACTTCTGCACAACACAACTGATGGTCCCAACCCCATTTATAAGGCAAGAAATCGCACTTGTTAAACCTAACAGGGCACACCTGTGAAGTGAACAACATTTCAGGTGACTACTACTGGAAGCTCATCAAGAGAATTCCAAGAGTGTGCAAAGCAGTAATATAATCAAAAGGTGGCTACTTTGAAGAACCTACAATATGACTTATTTTTAGAAGGTGTGTCCAAACTTTTGGTCTGTACTGTATGTGTAAACAATGAAATCGCAATAACCAGCCAACAATTGAAAAGACTAACAATATGAATAACTGGGTTTAACTAAACAATGTTTGTATAAATTCCTAATGCCAAATTACTCATTTGTCTACTCCCTCGAGGTTCACTTTTGGCTTTGAATTAGTTGACTGACATAAGTGACTGCAGGTGGAGTTACAATACTCTCATTGGCTATTGTAGAAATAATGAGACAATTATTACAGCGGACAAATAATTAGCATTCATTTGTGTGATCTCAGTAAAATGTCATCTAGATACACCCTAGTTTTCAATAGTATTAAGGTGGAATTACTGATTCCCAATCAGACTGTAATATTCTCTATTATCAATTTTATTTTTACACGAAAAGATACCTGAAATCAGAGTAAATATCAAACACTTGAATTAGTTTTTGAACGACGTCCATATTCTATAGTATCCAAACTTTTGGTCTGTACTGTATGCCTGATATTTTTTATGCAAATCACTAAAAATGTTAATGGTGATTCCACTGCTCATCATCTCTCACCCTTTATTTTAGTTTGTTGGTTAAGAAATAAAATGTGCTCCCATATGAAAAGAGGAGATTTTGAGAAAGGCAAATTGGTGCTAAAACCTCTCTCCAAATTCACCACTCATCCAAAAGGTCCCTGAAATAACCCACATTTACATTAATGGCACATATTGGCATTCCGTTTCATTCAACAGTTTGATACTGGACAAACATGGCATCCAGAAGAAATCTATGAAAAATGGGCTAATCTGGATTATATCCAATTTTGGGGGGGATTAACCTGTGAACTCAGACAGAGTCTCAATGTTTTAGAAGATACATCTTCAAAAACAAGGAATTTTTGAATTTCATGCAAAGAACATATGCTTATAGAATAAGAGAATAATGGTGGTTTCTGACTAAATTTCAGTATTTGTTTTTCACTAAATTAACTGAACAAAAGTTCCATCCTTGTTTTTTATCATCTCAAGGTCAAACAAACAAAGCTTTTCGAAATTAGGGTGTATCCTAAACTACATTTCACTGAAATGACAAACACACACCTACACACAAGAGTGTATTATTATTTGACTTTATGTAAAAGGAATTTAGAGATCCACCTCTTCATTATTTCCACAATAGATCAAAGAGATTAACTCCAATAGCAGTCAATTATTACAAGACATTTAGAGTAAAAAGTGAGCCCTAAGAGTATACACAAAATAGCTATTTGGCTATTAGGGATATATTAACACATAGCTGTCATTCAAACCCATTGTAATGCATCACATCAATTTCATCAAACCCAGAGGTGTAGAATTTAAAATATTAAACAGATTCTGTTGAGCTCATCAAATAAATCAGCAACAATAACACACGTCAATGGTAATAAGGTTGTGCAGGTTTTAGGGTGTATCCTGAATGGCACACACACACACACACAAGTTCTTTTAGGTCCTTCTAGGTATTCACCTTTTAATCCTTTCGTTATTTATTCAATAGCCCAGAGACTTGGACTCCACCTGCAGTCACTTATGTCAACTTATTCAAAGCAAAAAGTGAGCCCTAAAGGGAGTAGACAAATTAGGCAGTCAACAATAAAGGATATAATAACTTACTATAACATTGTATAAACTCACCAAGATAATGAAAATATGTTTTAAATAGTAATGCCATTTAAGACTTTGAATTGGAAAAAAAAAAGATAAAATGGGTTTATGGTTTTCAATTCCAAGCTGGAACTCTCACAGATATTTGCATTGCATCTGATTATTAAAATGTAGGCCTTGTTAGTAGCTCCAAACAAGAGTGACTAGTGACTGGCACATTTAGCTGTCAAAGAAAAAACATAATACATTTGGCTTCTCGGGAATTCAACCCAAATACTCAGCTCAGCTGATTACTGAACAAAGGGTCAAAGAGAACTATAAAAACGCAACAGACGACAACATTTTTGCCATTAAGCTTAAAAACAGACTGACGTCATACATTATGTTGTAGGCACACAAATAATATTTTTTCTTTTTATTTCTTTTAATTCAATCTTAAAATCAATTAAAACATAATCCCCGCCAGCTTATTGAATTATTACTTATAAAATTATTACAATTTAAAAAATGACACAAATACATTTTAAAATAAGATGGTATTAATTTGCCACTTTTACTGTGTAAATTATATTTTTAAATCATATTTGCTTTAAACATCACTTAAAATACAAATTTTATCTGAAAAAAAAAAAAAAACCTCCAAAATGCATTGTCTACCTTTTGTTTGACCAGTGTTCAGCGTGGCCCCTCCTTCTGCTATGTTAACATCCTCGTCTTCCTCTGCAATCTGATATTCAATGCGTGAAGGGTATTTGCAGTTATGACTTTTCCCAGGATTAGACTTGGATCTTTTCAATAAAAAGTCCCATAGTAACAGACAAAGAAATGTGGCTTTGTCAAAACACAGGGACAGTATTATACAATGTACTCAATTATCCTGTGAGCCACAGCCCTAAGCCCTCTTGCAAACATTGGAAGCTTAACTTTACATTCAGCAACATTTAATACAGATCCATTGTAGGCCGATACTGTCAGATCCCACTAAAACACATTTAGTGCAGTGCTTACTGTCAGATCTTTGTACAACAAATCATGTTCTTTCTTTTTTACCACTTTTAATCTGGATTTAATGTTTAAAAATTAGGCATGGTTAGGTAGCAAAATGAGTGATGTAGTTCTTATTGAATCCACTCATAACTTTACTTTTATGTCTGAGGTTTGGCAAATGCCTTAGTCACATGCATCTGCATTCGGGTGCTGCTGGTCTTTGGGATGATAATACCTCTTGTTCTAAATGTGGATTATTTGTTTGACTTATATTTCTAGATATCTAAAGGTACTGGACTGCACGGGCTGCACGGTGGTGCAGTGGTTAGCGCTCTTGCCTCACAGCAAGAAGGCCTCCGGTTCAAGTCCCGGCTGGGGGACATGAAAAACACTACATCAATGGGGGAAGTTTGCATGTTCTCCCCGTGTATGCGTGGGTTCCTCCCACTGTCCAAAAACATGCTTCATTGGTTGATTGGTATGACTGTGAGAGTGAATGGGTGTGTGATCGAGGATATTCGACAGACTGCGACAGACTGGCGACCTGTTCAGAATATCCCCTGCCTTTGCCCACAAGTGGCCGGGATAGGCTCCGGCAGCCCCGTGACCCCGAAAGGGAAAAACGGTTAAGAAAATGAATGAATAAAGGTTCTGGAAATTATTAGAAAAGGGGCTGTGGAAAATACAGGACTAGGTCAGCCTGTGAATAGGGCCATACATATTGTGCAAGTTATACCTCAAAGTAATGTTGAATGTGTTCAATAAGACTTGGGTAAAACCATTGACTGTATAAAACCAACAATTCAAGTTTATGATGTAAACGTGTGGTCAGACTTGAATTTAATGAATTTAATAGTCAGATTAAAAAATATTAAGATTATAGGCATGTGCCATCTCCAAAACATTGCCAGAATCAAAAATAAACTGTCTAAACAAGACCTAAAGAGACATATTTAAACATTCATTACCACCAGTTAAGATACTATTACAGATTAATCTGGTGTGAGGGATCAGCACTTAATCCAGAATGCTGCTGCTTGGGTCCTGAGTAAAACCAGGAAGTATGACCATATAGGTCCTGTCCTCAGGTCTTTGCACTGGCTTCTTGTCGTTCATAGACCTGATGGTCCCATATGAACCACGTTAGACTATAAGAAGCTCAGCTACAGGTTTTTCCTGGTGTCTAGAGTCGGGACTAAACACAGTGAATTGTTAAATTTCCTGCAGCTAAAATCTGGAAGTCTTCCTGATGACATTAGACAGACTTCTACTCTGACTACAGCTAAACTTTTTGGGTCAGTGTCAGACTGCTGAAAGTCTTTTGTTTGCCTGCATTCCTCAATTAATTCTACTGTTAAAGTGACTTTATAAGGAAGTTTTGGGGATTAACTTTGAAATTGTGAACTTCTTGTTACGATCTTTTTTTTTTTTTGGCAAAGCACTTTAAATTACGTGGGGGGGTTGACTGTGCTTTGAACATACCTAGATTTGCCTCATAGTAGGATCATACATGTAGTATTATGCACTCAAACTGGGCGCACCTTTAAATAGCAAAAGCTTCGTGAAAACAATCTTTGTTCAAATTGTAATTCTGCACCAAAATAGCGTAACGAGAGAAGAACGAGAAGAAAAAAGGAAAGAAAGAGAAGAAGTTATAATGAGTTAGATGGCTTGACCTGTCTAAATGTTTGAAATACCATAATCTACGTTCCAACGTAAACATGTAGACCTAGTGAACTATTAGAAAAGGAAGGTGCCGAAATTCCTGCACAAAAATGTGAGGCTCGTAGTCGTAAATTTTGTAAAACTGAAAAAGTTCATCCCACATGCAACTGAATTGAGGGTTAAAATACACATTTCACCCAGTTTTCCATTTAGCCCAACACTGATTTGATACTTTCCTTTAGACCTCATTGTTTTTAGGTGATTGTCCTTTTGTTAATAATTAAAGATACTTCATTGTATTGAAAAATGGTTCAAAATAAATTGAATTTGCTATGAAAGGACTTAATTTTCCCCCGCCAGCAGAGGAATGTGAACAGTCTTCAGGGACCTTTTTAATGTATGCATTTGGAAGTGCAGCTCAGCTTAGATTGAGTCCAAACAGTAACATAAACGGATGTCTGCTTAACAAACAAACTGTAAAACAAGGTGCATAAAAAATGTCTACAACTCACACACTTTTGGACTCCAATAAACACTAAACTGTGTATTTGAGTAGGGGAATGTAAGTTTTTACCTCTTGAAGCAATGTGCTGAGGTTAGGACCCAGCAAGTGTCAATGAGAGTTGCTCCACACACCAGCCTCCCATCACCTTTGGATCCTCGTAAACGAATAGCGGCCTGCCACGGCCAGCCACCCCTGTTAACACAATCACACAGCCAAATTGTACAATAAAAACAGACATTTTTCAATCGCCGATAAATCACAAAATAGCATAAATGTACTGCAGAGCAGAGGCATTTTGTTTCATAGAATACTGAAACCATTAGCACAAAGAAAGAAGTCGTTCTGTTAAAAAGTCAGCACATGAGGTCATTGCACCTGAATTTAAATAGAGAGTCAGAAATGTCATAAACATTCACATAGACGCCACAGTTAGTTTACATGTGACTTTGTGAAGTATAAACATGCAACTGTAAACCAACCCTGTGTGTGCATAAATGCAGCAAGAACAAGAGCAATAAAACATCTGCATCTTTGGATCTCTGCCACGCATGCAAATTAGCCTCAGGTTTGAGCTTTCTCATTCTTATAGGTGAATGGAAACTGAGACAAAAAGTAGGGTTTTTTTGCCAGATCTTTTAATGATGTATAACCCATGGCATGTATCATCTAACCATTGAAAATATTTACTCTTTACAACCACTGAAACAGCACACGCAGGTGCCAATTGCTGTTATGGCAGATAATAATGTCTTCTTTCTCTTTTACAGTAATGTTTCATTCACACCGGGTTTGAAAATGCCTGTTTGAGCAACTACTTCCAATTAAAAGACTATGCAAAAGAATGTGTATGCCTGTATATGCATATACATGCAAATGCATGTATTCTATGTTCAGAACTCTCAAGTACATGCATTGCTACGCATTTATTTTAAGTCTGTTTTAGGGCTCTACGTACAAACTGTGTGGCAATTGTGCATATGTCAAAAGTAAAACCAGTTGAACTATGACCAGTTAGGGACTTTGCTTTGGTAGTGACGTCTGGGTAACGTCTTTTTCAAAACACAGAAGTACCAACCATTTGAAAATCGATCATAGAGGACAAATCAATATAATTGTGGTTTGTGCCCGGCTGGAATTATTTAACACCAAAACTTTCACATATCAGAATAGAGCTGTAAACGAAAAAACCTGGAGCGAGATTTGCACCACTTTGACATTTTCACACCAAGTCATGCATGAGTTCCGGGTAGCGACAGACCAGTGTGAACACCATATGCTGAAAGCACATAAAAAATCCCACATTTAGCACATTCTTGAATGCACCACACATGCTCGGTAGGATAAGAATTCCCTCTGGCTCAGACTCTCCCTGTCCTGTCAATAATCCCCTCTATCCGCACCAGCTTACCTTAGAGAGTTTTCTCCACCTATGATTCGGCGCTGGCGAGTATGGACGAGCCGCAGACCACAAAGTGAGATGGCAGGATCTGCCAGAAACAAAAGAAGGAGCATGTGTTGAGGAGGTGGAAGGGAGAGTAATTGCAAAACCTTTCGTTCAAGCTCAGATGTTGGGTTCGTTAAATATTTAGAATCATCAAGAGCGTGATGCTTGAAATTCATCTTATGCTATGACGTTGGAGCTTAAAATTGATGACAAGTTAAATAAATAACTTTAACATTCTGAGCGTGTGGCAATGTTTAAGGCTATTAACCGAACAGACAAAACATCCTTATACTTTGCTGTCCATTTTGATGAAAACCCAACAGAAGTAGGTGAATGAGTCACATTGTATAGTATAGAAAAAGTAGGGTTTCTTACAGATAATAATAAACAAGATGAGGCCACTCAGATAATTGCTCAGATAAAAAAAGTAACTAATGGAAGAAAAGTTCTTGATTATTATGTAACAGCTTGAAGGTATGAGTTCTTTTTTAAGTGTGAAAAGCATGGAATAACAGCAAACTCTGAACTGCAGAACAAAACAAGCAGAAAGACAATTGTAACCCAATGTGGCAAAGTAGAAGTTTTTTAAATCACAGATTTCCTTAGGTACCGTGAATGCAAAATAAACTAGTATTGTAATAAAATTAAACTAGTAAATTAAGGAACTATATATGAATAAATGATCCTTGAATCCAACCACCCCAGCCTGTGAGGAATGCCAGGAGGTAACAGAAAGCACTTCGTGAGCCAGTCCTAAAATGCAGCGGGCAGTAAGCAGCAGTAACTCAGCCAACTCATTTTACCATCTGCTCATGCACTCTCATGCACTGAAGCCCCTGACTTTGTGCCAAACGCCTTACCTCTTCCTTTCCTGCAGTCGGTTGTTTCTCATTAAGTTTTTGGTGCACAGCTAACGTTGGCAGTGTTTGCTGAACATATTATGGTTTGACTAGAACTCCGGATAATTCAACAGAGTTGGATTTCACTTGAGTGGGAGGGGGTGCCATACCCGATCTGACTGACCTTTGGCCTCTTTGCTGCTGTGCTGTGGTTCACCATAGTCACAAATGACTCCAGCATCCTCACTGTGGCGACAGTTGTGTGTGCCGGGCATTTGTTTGATGCAGTCTGCTATTGAACGCTCGTCACCGATGCAATTCACGTTGTCCATGTGGATAGGGCCCGTCCCTTCGCCAAAGTATGCCATCAAGCGTGCTTTAGCAGCACCACTAAGGAAAACAGACATTTTATTTGAACAGCTTTCTCAATTATGTGAATTATAAAGAAAATCCTGGAATCTTTTATGCAAACGGACAGAACATCTTAAAAAATAAAGAGTATCATAAAGAATAAAAAAGTTACGGGTTGGCCTGCAGGGTTAAGATTTGAGGTCAGACTGTACTTCATTCTGGGACATGATATCAGCCATACTTGTATTCCCGCCTCACCTTTGACTTTAAGCTACAAACAGCTCCCTTTCACATCTCCCATGAGACTATAGGTTTGGGGTGCATGGACTAGTAGATTTTGATTATGATTGATAGATAACTGAAAGAAAACGTCTTATAAGTTATTCCCAAAGTTCATTGGGTGACAACTTTTCTAACCAGACTCACCCGTTGGGAGTCCCATGTCTCTAACTATGACAGATTAAGTGTTACATCTATGTCTCCTATAGCTCCCTGGGCAGTACTTAGTATGCAGAGGGTGAACCTTCAAATCAGCTGGATCTGAGCCTAGAAACTGACATCATGTCTGCTTGATGTGCTTCTGTGGAAATACATAGAAACACTGCGGTTGTCAAATTGCAATACCATCTGATTTAAGTACAAAGTTAAAAAACAATAGGAAAAAAAGAGCAAAGTAGTTCATTTTGGACACCAGTTGGCTAAAAGATGTCAGGGTTTGAAAATTCTGCAAAATAATGTTAAAAGAACTTGAATTGTGTCGTTGTTTTTACAAAATCCTGTCTCTTTTTTTGAGTTAATCAGCTCTACATTTCTATAAATAAATACCGTACTTTAAACATGAAGATTTTGCCTTTTTTCTTTGCTTTGTTTGATCTCAGTTATGTTTTCTTGCTTCTGTTTTGTGTTTTTCCCCCCATGTCACAGTCTCACCTGGTTTCATCAGATGATTACCCACAGCAGACCTAATTTAAGCTAATTATGCTCGGTATATTTATGCTCATCTGCAGCCCTGGCCCCCTTTCTGTTTAATTTGTTTCGTGGTTATGTCATGCTTGTACTGTATCTTTATGAGAGTTTTAAGTTCCTGGAATTAGTATGGGTCCTCCACTTCCTGACAAAACAATACTTGGAAAACAAAAAGTCATTGCATAAGATACAATCACTCTGAATCCAAAAAGTGCTACTTTTTGTGAACACAGAGTAATAAAAGACTGACTTGAAACAAAAAAAAAAGTTTGAATAAAAAAGTTTGTGGCTTTTCTTATCACAGCTTAATTCAAAAACCAGCACCATAAAAACAAAACTCTCTCACACAGAGATCCTAAGAGGCATGAACTGGCCTGCCTAGATTCCAGACCTGGCATACGTTTAAAACATTTGTCTTTATAAAATTGGGTTCAGCACTGCTGATGAAGTGAAATTGCCCCATTATGAGATTAAGAAAGTCCTATCCCAGAAAAAAAAAAAGCAAGTGATTTTTTTTTTTTTTGCTTGTTTTTTAAAAAACCCCAAAGGTTCAGAAAAGCCCAAACTTAATAAATATTTTGAATGCATTTTGGCCCTTGATGGCACAGTGTTCTTTTCTCAATGTTAAAAAATTGTAGCACAAATGTTAGTTAAATTCAGCCTTAGTGAGAATGTTTAAGTTACTTGATCACCATTGGAAACGCTTCTGTCCCTTTGGGTCCGTGCTATACATTGAGAAAACAGTGTCCACACCCTGCGTGACCCACAATTATCATCTGAACAGGCCTTTAACACATGTCAAACAAATTCCCTAACTAGCTCATTCTTATGCAATCCAGATGTCTCTTTTGTCCATATGACTGACATGACTGTCACAAAAAAGGGGACTAGTAGAAGGACAACTAGGTATCAAAAGGAGACAACCAGACGCAGTTTAGATCATCAGGTAATGCGGTTGGAAATATGTCAGAGATAGGCTAATAAACCCTAGAGGAAAAAATATTATAGTAAAATGTTGCCTATTTATGTGATTTGAAAACAAAATCTGTAGTTTCCTCATCGCAAGCCAGCTTAAAAACCAAAGACATGTGTGATGAAGCCAGAGGTGAAAACAGAAGTTTACAGATGAAGACAAAAGACAGACAGACAGACAATTGGGGGCTGAGCACAAGACATGAAAAAAAAAAAACCTTTGAGACTGTGATGGATTACACAAGTGGAGAAGAGAGTCTGGATTCACTTAAGTGAGCCAAATGTCTGTGATCACATTGCAAAGCCACAGACCATAATAGTTTCCCTGAATGATTTTGAGCTCTTTTCCAGCATTCTGATCAGAACAAATGCTTAAGGCATGGAAAATGGAAGGAAATGCCTTAACATTAATGTAAAGGCAAAAAAAGAAAAAAAAAGATTATCTTTATGTGAAAAATTGAGGAAACTTAAAAGACCCACTAAAATATTTGTGTTATTTAACATATTTTTGTGGCATTTTTACTATGATGGACATATATATAAAATTAAGCTCAAAATTGCTTTTTTGAGAATTTCTTTATATTCAAATCATTGTGAACCAGGAGCAGACTAAAAATGCTGTTTGAAAAAGCTTGTAGGTGTGATGTAGAACCAACAATCAGCGGCCAAAAGCTCCCTGCTTCCGCCACATTTCTAGGCATCCACTTCTCTAGTGCCGACTAGATCCTCGTCCTAGCTGGCATCCGGCTCAAAAATGTACGGCTGGATTGCTGCTTTATTGCTCACCATAAAATGGCGAGCAATAAATTTGGTTGGGGATGTGAAGGGCTGTTAGTTAGCAGGAGATGGTGGATGGTGGGAAGTGGAAGCAGGCTTACTCTGCCCCAACAGTCCCGCCCACCACTCTGAAGCGAATTTTTGATGAACTACTGCCTCTCTACAGGAACTATGTCCTAGAAAATGTTTTTTTTTTTTTTTTTCGGCTATAAAAACAACATAATCATAATTGAAATATCACTAGGATCACTTTAAAAATAGATTAAATGATGTTCAGAGAGGGACTTTCATCCTGACTTCCTTTTATTTCATTGATATTACCTTTCTTAATTTGACACATTAGATAATCCTGAGCAGTATTGTGATTTTACCCAAGCGCACTTTAACCAGTACAGCTAGATTTCTTTCCGTCTGAATTTCACCAACTTTTTAAAGCAGACTAAATTGCACAATCCTATTTAACAAACTCTGTTAACTCCGCCTTGCACACACTTACAATTCTGAGTCAACCAAACTTTTGTGTTTTGGAGCATGCAGGGAAACCAGAGAGGCAGGAGAAAGCCCATGCATGAGCAATGTAAACCACAAACTTCTTGTTGTGAGATGACATTGCTGACAACCCCACTGTGCATTCGTGCGCACAAAGCCGCAAGTTTGAACTGCGCTCTTCTTTCTCCTCTCTGCTGCTTCTAAAGAAGCCATATACAGCCAGTCCCCTTTATGCAAACTTAATATTACTATTGTAAAAGTGCAAGTTATATTATTAAAATCTGATTTGAACACTACTAGAAGATGAATTGAATACAATTCCTCTGGTTTGCTGACTTTTTGACTCATAATAGGTTTGCAGTGCTTGGACTTAGGTACTAAACAGACACCATAGATCATGCTTGAACATTTCTCATTGCACCGGATAATTATTGCCAGAGCTTATGAATATAAACATTTATAACAACCCTGCAGAAAAACGCTCTATAAGAATCATCCATTCTTCTCATACATCCACTTGATTCTATTCATGGAGCAAGAAAAGCTTATCTCACATGTCATCGAGATGGAAGGGGATGTCCTAGACAGCATTAAGCTATTCCAGCAGCTCTTGCCTATCTTTTATCACTCTGAAACATTTTGTTCATTTTTGTTTTCTATACCACAAATTCTTGGGTTCTGATGGAGTGCTTTCTTTTATCTATTTTGTAAGTCACTCCGACAGTTCTGTTTGGCTGCCAGTGCTGGGAGAGGCTTGACAGACCTTTGTGACATCAAAACATAAGGTATGTCAGGTATTACGACGTCAGAGCCACCTTATGTTTATATCCACAAGGGGTGAAAACAACACCTACAATCGTCTTTTACTTTCACCTGCAGTGGCCCTGTTAGAACAAGGCAGGTTTCAATAACAATCAAGAACATGGACAGATTTGTAATTTGCTGTGTGCATTTCATTTGCACTTTCATCTAAGCTCCAACAAATGCATGAGGCAAGGACACAAAAAACACTTCAAAATGTCATACCTGTATCCCAACTGTCTGCAGACAACCTCAGCGTCTTGATCAGTCCACCCATCATCACAGACAGTGCCCCACTGACCGAACAGGTAGAGCTCAACACGCCCTTCTCTGGAGCTTTCTCCCCCTGCAAGCCTTACCTGTAAACCTGAAAGCAAATAGACCATTCAAATATTGGACCATATTAAGTCCTGCTGTGATTTTCTTTTATTTATTTTTTTTTTACTGTAGATTTTAATTATTATGACACAAAGAAACTTGATGGACTGGAAATAGTCAATAAGTGCAGTGAATTCCCAAATGACTACATTTTTTATCTTTTTATGTATCTATATGCTTTTCTCTATGGAGATTTTTTGTGAATTTTCTTTTCAGAAATTTGCCCACAAATCAAACCAACCAATGTGAGTGTAAAAAAATCCTCAAAAAAGAGGCTATGATGCAATCAGCTTTTTTTAAAGGGCGAGGTCAAACTGTGGCAGCTGAAAAAAGTCAAAGACCAAAGTCATGACCAGAATAAAATTATTTTTTCCTCTGTTCCCGGTTGACTGTGTTTTACTGCTCCAAAACAATATACCTGCCAGTGCTGTAACAAAAGTTCAACCCAGCATGTAGAGTTATACATATTAGGTGGGGAAAAAACACACCCTTCATTTTGCAGGAGTTTTTTTCTCTTTTAAAGACAACTGTAATTACTGTGTATGATCTCCATGTCTGCAGTCAGCCATCAACATAGCACCTGCATGCGTTTCTAGATACATATTTGCGCTTTCATATCAACTGATATAGCACATAATCTGAGGTTTATCGCTGGGGGGGAAAAATCCTGTTTGCTAAAATACCCATTCAAGTCAGCATTACATTAGGGCCTGAAATAGAAAAGCAAACACTCATAAATTCTTAACAAACTTGATTGTCCTGTTAATCGTGTCTCAAAAACGTACGACATGTACACACTTGTCCTGTTCAGAGAGCACAATTATTTTGTTTTTTGTTTTGTTTTTTCCCTGACAAGACCACAGCAATGTCAGTTCCTGAATGTTGACATGTGTTCTGTTCAGCTGTAAGGCCACAATGTTCAGAATGTGTATTCCAATGTTTTAACATCTCTTTCTCCTGTTTTTCTTTTTTTTTTAGCTTTTATTGAGCCATTATTGCTTTACCAACATGTCCTTACACAGACACAGATACATTCATTCTGTTTGAGTGTAAAATAACGTGTGGATTATCAGTTTACACCTTCACTAACCTGATTATTATATAAAAAAATGAATGGCTGAACTAGAACAACCTTTGTATCCTGTACCAGCTAAAATAATCCACATTATTATTATGTTTTAAAAAGTTTGTTTTTTTGTACCTCTAAAGGTAGTTGTTTTGAGGTTGTATGTTATAATCAGCATGACAAAAATCTCAAATTCAACCAGTCACCTTTTTTTTAAGTCTGTAGGAAAAAAACTCTCAATCAAAGGCGACACAAGGTGTTTACTGATTAACATTGAATATACATCAAACTCTTTTCCAAAATCAGTTTTTTTTGTTTCTCTCCCTCATAATTGCATGTCAACTTAATCACATCTATCTTGACTGATGTGATTCAGGCAGTGCTGCGTATCTAAGTATACCCCACATCTGGTCAAAGCCATTACAACTTTACATCTAAAGTTGTCACAATTAAGAGCAGTGAATTGCCAATAGAAGCTTATGAGGGCAGGTTAAGGGAATTGATCATACTTTATGACATAAACGCTTGGTTTGGATTCCTTATATGGTGGTTGGAAGTTGATATGTATCTAAGTATTTAAAAAATCATGCTGGTAATAAAAAAAATAATGTGGCGGCAGTATGTATCAAATAAAACCTTTACAAGTTCACAATCATGCACATGCAAAACTGTGGAACAAACAAATTCAAACAAATGTGAAAATGATAGAAAAGATTCAGGTTTCAGACTGGCTTCATCTGTTTCATTTCTCAATGTGTATTCACCAGTCCCTTTTAAAAGCATTTTTGTTTTTCACAGACCTTCAAAGATAAAAAATAGGAGCAATATCACGTGCATTGAAAGAATCCATGAATAGAATATTTGTGTGAGGATAGTCATTTGACCTTTGTCTAAATGCCCACACCAACTAATGAAGTAAGAATTTTATCAGAAGGAAATCTTAAAACAACAAAAGGCCTATTTTGTAGCATTAATCAAACTCATCAGTGCAGCAAAACTAACAAGAAGAAATGCTTTTATCTCCCATGTTGCTTCATATGTGTTTAGTCTGACGGGATTCCTGTTGGTGTCACCCCAGTGACAAAAGATGCAATGATTCCGCCCTGCCACCCCCCCCAAATCTGGATGTCTACTAATATATAAAAGTATATAAATACATGTATATCAATTACAAAACTATATAGGGATTTGTTTTCTCTTCTACGGTTTCCTTATTAAGATTTGGTAAAGCCGTGAAGGAAGTTTACCACTGTCAAAATGACTTTACAGGCAGCCCAGTTGTTAAGACTAGACCAACTGACACGGCACGAACCACTGACACTTGCACTTATGACTTCATCTTCTGCGTGTCTGCCTAGTAAGATGAGATCCAACTGAGAGTACATTTAAACTAGCAGATATCTAAGAAACAGATTTCAGGTCATCTTGGATTTCCATGACTCTTCAAATGTGGGGAAAATATAGTTTCTTTTATTGCTCCTTCCATTTCTCATCACCTGCAATGTAAAAGGGGAAGCCTGGCCTTCTACAGTTCATTAAACCCTGCTTTCAAGCTGATTTAACAAAAAGCACGCTTTGTAGTTCCTTGCATAGCATGCTCAGTAACTCCTGTCATTTTCCTGTTTTTTTGTGAAATAAAAAAAAAAAAGCTTTTGTAAAATATAGTGCATTAAAATATTTTGTGAGGCCACATCTGCTTGTAGTTTCTGAGTTAAAAGGGCCAGATGGCAGACTCTGACACTTTATTGTCTCCAAAGCAGCCAACAAACTACCAGCAAGAAGATATTGACCAGAGGATGAGGTCAGGAGGTGAGTACTGTTTGGAGCTAGAGATCGTTAAAAATAACTTAGCCTCACATTAATTTCAACCATAAATACCAGGCCATACGTGTAATGACCACAATAGGTAAGATGAAAAAAAAGTGATTCTAAAGGGAAGCTCACTTCGGTGCATTTGTTAAAAGGTAGAAACAAAAGATTAAAATCTAAATCAAGTCAGTTGTTCCAGACTAAGTCCATTTAATTTGGTCTGAAACACGTTCTGAACCTTGGTCTGTTTCAGACTGACTGGTTACGAAACAAAACTTATAAGCAAAAGCAAATCACTACAGATCTCTTTAGTCATTGGCCAGGAATTACAAGGTCGGGGCAAAGCAACAAGAGAAAGAAATCGTGCAGCTCCTATGCTTTGCGGTCCTCGTCAGGAATTTTTCATAGACAGAAGATTTGTTCTGGATTATCGGGGGAAAAAAAAAAACTCTGGTTCACTTTTAATGAATGAAATGTGTTCAGTTTGAATACACCCTGAGTTTGTTGTCGATTACAAGCTGCATCAACATGCTGGACAGTGACCGACTTTTATTTTACTTCTGAAGATTTTACCTCTTTATTTCATGTTATTTAGAAGGCCCATTGAGACTACTATTGTTGTAATATTGGGCTATATAAATGAAATTGAATTGAATTAGACTATTACTTGACACATTTATTTCTTAACCATGTGATGGACTGGCAACCTGTCTAAGGTGTTTCCCGCTTTTGCCCAACAGTAGCTAGGATGGGTTCCAGCAACCCTGTGACCCCCAAAAAGGGTTAAGCAGAATTAGAGCATAGGTGGATATTCATATTTTTTGTCATCTGTGCCACAAATGTTTTCTTATTGCCTATCTTATATGGTGGTTAGACTGAATTATTTCCCTTAAGTTTGCATGTGACCTCTCCGATACAGACAGTAGTGAATATTACTTATCAGATGAATTTACTTTACCTCAGCATAAGTTTGTAAGTTCGTAGGTTTCAGGCATAGTTACATCATTAGGCTTTTCTGTTGTTTCAGTAACCATCGAGAATTACTCAAACAGAACGACAGGGTGCTATCTTACTAGCTGGAAGACTCTCTCCATTGATCTCAGGATTGCATGCAATGTGCACATCCTCCTGGTGTGAGCAATCATGGCAAAGCCACTCCCTTCTGCTGCACAACAGTAGGCTGGGCTCTTTTCCGGTGCAGTTCACATCATCTAGAAGAATGGGACCTGACCCCACCCCAAAGCGTGGGCCTGGAGGTATGTCTGGCCCTTCAAGAAGGAGAGTTTCACCAGTCCTGCAAGAGATAAGTGCCCACAGAGTAAAAATGTGCTCTACACTTAAATGAGATGCATGAACATTTTTCAGTACCTGTAACCGAGCTGACGACACACCACCTGTGAGTTAGACTTAGTCCAGCCATCGTCACAAACTGTTCCCCACTGACCCTGGTAGAAGACTTCCAGACGGCCCTCGTGACTACCTGCCCCTCCAACCAACCTGGTGGCACCATCTGAAGAGAATGAGGAGAGCATGGAGGCAGTAGAAGACCCTTTGTCTAAACATTTATTTCAAAATTCAACTAATTATTCAAGTCTGATTATGACATGATATACTATGAAAAGAAAATGTAAAATTTCAAAACAAAAAAACATTTTATAAAAGCAAAGTCATAAAATCAAAATTTAAAATTGTAAAAATTTTTGGTTTCCACGCTAATAAAGCGCTTTAGGTTTTTTTTTTTTTTTTCTGACTCGATTTATTAATACGCTTTTCACCTTGACAATGTGCTTTAGGGCATAATGAGGTATTCTCTAAAAATGTTGTCATTTTGGTGTCATTAGTGTCTGCATACCTGTCTGAAACTGCAAAAAAAGTCTGCAATCCAGCAGGCATAGACTATGGCTTCAAAGATTACTATTTGCATCTACCTCTCAGTTAATTTATCCAAACTTCCTCCCCCCATATATAATGTACATATTTTCACTTCAAAAATTAATATCAGGTCTCTGTCCTGATTCATTTTGCACAGAAAACTGATCAAACTCAGCATCTTTAGGCATGATCATACTTCAACATCATTGCACGTATCACACATTCTTCAGGAGTGGTGACATACCTGTAAGGGGGTGGCAAGACACTCCCGCATCCTCCGAGTGCAAACAGTTGTGTTCTCCCCACGCACTTTTTGTGCACTGCTCCAGAGAGAGCTCATTGCCTGTGCAACGCACCTCATCCAACCACACGCGACCTGAGCTTTTGCCAAAATGTGCCTGGCCCCATGCTTTGGCTCCACCACTACAGAAATAAATAAATAAGGCAAAACAGTAATAGACAGTAAGAATAAATAGCTTATAGTTCTTTTTTTTCTCCAGAGAAATGGCTCAACAGTGCAGACATTATTCACACATGTGCAGAGCATATACTGTTGCTACGTATGCGTGTGTGTTTGCTACTAGAATTCATTCAGGAACAATGAGTCCGATTCACTGTTTGACCCCAGATGTTTTTTACAGCTGACTCTTCTGTGTGTGTGTGTCTGAATGGAAGGAATACTTGTCATAGTTCTGGAAACTGAGGGAGAGAAAGACGATTTGACACCCACATCAACTGATTTCTGCTTAATTCTATTACTATCATGCCTTTTTTTTCTTTTTAATTTCAAGCAAAAAAACAATTGGTTTGTAATTATTGGTTGATATTATACATTTTGTGTGTGAGCACGGGTCCTTGTGTGAGTTTTGTTGTTGGATCTTCACCTTAGACCCAGCTGTCGACACACCACTTCTGCATCACTGTCGTCCCATTGATCATCACATATGGAACCCCACTGCCCTCCATGGAAGACTTCAACTGTGCCCTCTGACTCGGATTCCCCTCCAATCAGCCGCATAGGAAGTGTCACAACAGCTGCAGTGCAAACAAGCATTCAAGTTTAAACACATTTCCCAAAAAATGCTCTCTGTGAAATACTCAGTGACTGTATATAAGAACTGGAAGGAGTGAGTGTGATGTCACCCATCCAAATTAAGTCAATTCAGTCCCCATTTATTTTGCGCTATGGATGCCGCCGTGTTGGAGCCAGAGAACATCAATAAGTAGTGATAGACCTTAAACGGTCTGTGCCGCTATTCCTATGGCAACCATTCTCACCAATCAAGAATGAGCTTGTTGGAAGTCCACACCCATACCATTTGAAAGCGGGCTCAGAAGGGTTTGTCAATCAAACATTTTGAACCTTTGTCGTGAGACCAAATTCTTTGATCGAGGCATCATACTGGTCAGTTCATAACTTGAATGACTTGCATTGGAGAAAAAATACCATGAAAAAAAGAGGGTTAAAAAGAACATGTTAAGAGCCATTCTTGCTCTTCCGAGCAAGAATGGTTATTCTTACAAATATAATGACTGAGTAATAGCTGTTTATTTCTCACTAGAAGTCTGTGGGAATTTGGCTTCTTGGAACCAGTAGGTACTTCCTGTTTGGAACACCAGGGGATGGAGTCCCTCAGTCCGGTTCTCATATACAGTCAAAAAAAAACCCACATAGTGCACTTTAAAAAAAAATCTATTTTAAATCATATTTTAGAAGACTTGTTGACATTGTAGCATATTCAGAGAATAAACCTATTTATCTCAGTTTCATTCATGAAAATCTCAGTCTCGGATTTAATTATTTCAAATCAGACTTGTCTACTTTTCTGTTGGATGCAGGTAACAGCTGCAGCGGTTAAACACTCCTCTCCATTCCAGGTACTCTTGGAACAATGGAGTAAGTCTGGCTCTTCTCCTCGGCAATGGACTTCCTTCCAGTGAATTCTGGTCTTGCTTGTGCGGAAAAGAGGAACTGCACGGGCGCGTCCTGAGATCCTGGAGGTGAATTGACAGTTGGTGAGACACTAACTTGATGAGACATTTAATGCTCATGTGTAGGCCTAATTGAAATTTTGAAACAAAATATTAACAGTAAAAAAAACTTATGAAGTTTATGCCAATAGTAAAGCAGAGTTTTTATTCATAGTGGCAGCCTGTTAAATGACTTGTTTGATCATGATGTCCAAATTCAGAACCGTCAAAGTCTGCAGTTTTTCAACTGTGAAGCATGTGTAAGTCATCAGTAGGAATTCCAGCTGACTTATAGCTAACATTTGACCTATATCCTTTCCACTGTATACTTTATTGACTCCTGTCCACATGCTGGGATGACTGCACACCAAGCTGTGTTTCGTGCCAGAGAGCAGGCCAGCGCAAGTGTTGGACAACATGTGCAATAAGTGTGTCTCTGTTGTTGATGAAAGCACTGCTCCTCAAATGGCTGCACCCTACCCTGTGAACACTGCTGATATGTAGAGCCTGTCTGCAAATTTCTCCTGAAACATATGTCGATATGATGACATCCAAAAACCACTAATACACCCAGTGTGAAGCGGAGAGACGTAGAAAGAGAAGGAGCTTGTAAATACCTGAATACCTGATTCTAAAGGTTTTTCAAACCTCTGGACATAAGAAAGGAAGAATTCAAGGGTCCCACAGAAAAGTACAAAGGCTTTGCAGAAAATGGAGGGGAGTGCCTTTAAGGTTAGTAAGTGTGGTTAACATCAATGGCATTCCCATCACTCCGTCAGGCCTCAATAAGCCGTTACAGTTTGAGTCTGTGCAGCAGATGGTCAGTGTGCTTGCACCTGTGTTTCACGGCACGAGTGAGAGGAGCAGGCAAGCAGAGCAAGGCAAACAGGGGACATGTGAGCACATGTGTGCTCGCCCTCTCACCCTTCGTCAAGCTGTCTGCAAACCACGGCAGCGTCTTCATCCCCCCAGTCGTTGCTGCACACAGACCCCCAAACTCCACCCAGGTATACCTCCACCCTGCCATCTAGCTTTGAGCGCCCTCCTTGCAGGCGCACTGAGCCTGAGGTGAAAGAAAAGTTTGAGAAAAGAGAAAATCTGAGACACCAAAATTTGAAGGAAAAACCCAAAAGACTGAAATAAAAAAAGAGACAAATTGACTTTTATGCAAATGCGTTCAATCAAGTATGTTTTCAGTCCCAATAAAGAATCCAAAACAGGAAAGATGATTTTTTTTTTTTTTTGTAAAGATGATACATGCTGTGAGTCACTAACTGAAACAACACAAACATCCATTGAAAGAGCCTGTAAGTGTCTGCTAAATGTCTTCATTGAGAATCCTGTCAGCAGATCTTTGGACACAGAAACACTCAGGTTCATTAACTCATAAGAAACCATTCCTCCTCAAAAATTTAATTATGTGAGATATACCACAGACCAAGTGAACCACAGAGCACATTTAATGTTTCTGTTGCACTGATGTCACCATAGGTTCTTACGAGTTAAAACTCTTCCATTGTACTTGGTGTATATGCATTTTCCAATCCTGCCCTCTTAAAGATGTTTTAGTATCATTTATAAAACTGTATGGACTGACATTTTTTGTAATGTCTATGTTTATGATTTATTCCATTTAAATTGTCATTATTACAGTGTTTTGTGTCTTTATGTAAAGTGAAAATATCAATTCATTTTTGAGCAGCAGCATGTTCTAACTTGTGTGAAAAAATGTTGCAAGCTAAAGTAAGCTTTGAACTGCTTAAAGTACGGTAAACAGTGAGAGTAAAAACATATCTTTTTTTTTTTAAATAAAGCTTGCAACTGCCTCTAACTTGAAGAAATTTTGTAAACCATGTTGTTCCCTCTAAGAAAATTATGTTTCCATCTCAGCATCAGCACTAAACTGTCTGCATGTTTGTTGTAGATGCAAATGACTTTTAGTAGAAATACAAAGGGGTTCCTTTGTCACCTGCAGCCTTTATGGGAAATAAATCCGATTCATTAATATTGTGAGCATGCATGCTTTTTCTGTATTATCCTGTGCACAAAAGTTGCACACCTGCAGCCACTCTGCAGCCACACTCTTTACTCAAGAATAATAATAAACCTGTATGTGCTTTTCTATTGCGCATGCACATATTTTGAGAAAGATTTTTTTTCCCTAGATTTGCTTTGATACATATTTGTCAAATTGAGATTTTTTTTGGTTTTTGTTTTTTTTATGCAACTCCGTGCGGGCCTGCATGTTTACCTTGTTTACAGTCGCAGTACCCCCAGTCTATCCTGCCTTTGTGGTTCCTGAAAAAGCACCAGGGTCTGATCCTGCTGTCTGGGTTGCGGCAGTGGTTGTGCTCTCCAATCCCTTTGCCCGGGTGGCGCTCCTGGAATCCGGCCACTTCGGTCCAGTTCATGCACCGGCTGCCCGACTCGGTCACGTCTATGGAACCCCGGTAAAAGCCGTCCTTTCCGCGGCTCCGAACGCAGTCGGTAAACGGCAGGATGACCGAAGAGGAGACGCGGCTGGAATAACAGTCACTCGCAGCCAGAACCACGGCTATAGACGCGAGCAACGCCACACGCATGTTAGGTTCCCACAGCTCTGAGCCGCTGATAACGGGGAAAATGTCAGCTACTCATCAGCTGACGGGTTCATGTCAGCCGCGTCGCTTTGGGACGGGACTGAGCCCCGTGTTGGGAAAACGGCGCAGATCGATGAAACCGCTTTTGCGTGGCTTGCTGAGCAGGCACCCCTCCAAGGAGGAGAAAAAAAATCCATTAACACACCGGTGCATTTACAGATGTATGCAGAACAGAGGTCTGCATGCAGCACTGTCCAAATTTGAAGAACTTGTTTAGTGTCATCCTTTGTTTGAGTTATTATTTAAGCTTTTTTTTTTATTTGATTGATTTATAACATTTTGCATCTGTGCAGGGATGCAAAATCAGCTTTGGCATGAATGCAAGTTAATCCACATTTTTAGAAATGTATTTATTTATTGTCACACGTGGATCACAGTTTAGCTGCAGGACACATCCAAGAGTTTAAATGCCAGTCGTTTTGGTTTAATTTGCAGGAATTGGATCCTCAGTGATGAACTCCGAGCCCCACAGTGACAGTGATATGTGCAGGACCTATTTTTGCCCCTTCATTTATCATTATTATTATTGTTATTTTTATTTTAGATGGCTTAACTGGGTTGCATTGTCTTAGAAAATCTTAATAAAGACCAGGTGGTCAAAATGGTAAATGCATAGGTTCTAAAAATTCTCCTGCTCAGATGAAGTTATTCATTATATGTAATTAAATTGTACACACAAAGTGGGTCTTTTATAGGTATTTCTCCTTTTTTATTTTGGCTGCAGATTTGACAGAAATTGGCTATTCGTGGCAAATAAAATCCTTTTGACGTATGAAAATGTTCCATCAATAATTAATTTAACAAAAAAATGTATTAAATTGCAACACCCAAAATGCTCAATAATCCAAGTTTTCAACAACAAAAACCATATGTTGAAGTTGAAATATATTACTACTGTAATACTGAATGATCATTTAATATTTTGTATGTCAATTTGCAAATCTCCTTATTGATTGGTATTTTCCAATTTATAAATATTGATTTCATATAGGCTTACCCTTTAAAAGATCTCTCATTGGCTGACTGTTCTGATTACAAATATTTTGTTTAAATGAAAATAATATGGAAATGGCAATGTATTCTACAGTTAGGGGCACTGAGAAAGTCAAGAGAGCTGGAGGTTTTAGGGATGAAGATGTTGAGGTTCTCTTTAGGAGTGATGAAGATGGATAGGTTCATGGATGAATCCAATAAAGGAACAGCTCATGTTGGATAATTTGGAAATAAATGCAGGGAAGCCAGATTGTGAATGTGTAGATGTATTCAGGAATGAGACCTTTCAGTGAGAGGATGCTGTTGTTAGAGCTGGCAGGAATGAGACTTAGGTGCAGATCACACAGAAATAATGGAGAGTGGTCGGTGTAAGCGAGACAGTTAGTGTGGGGTAGAATAGAGGCGGGTGATTTAGTCTACTGAAGCAACCCCTGCAAAAAAAAAAAAAAAAAAAAAAAAAGATTAAAATAAAGGGTAAAGCTGGCCCTGATCATAAATTAGAAAGACCCTGAACCAGTGTGTGAGTGTTAGTCCACATATGGGAAAAGCATAGCTTGATGGAGTTGAACATCTATCAATAGTGTATCTCGGGGCAACCACAAAGGCAGCCAATGGAATTCTACGAGTGGCCATATCGGATTTCCTAGCCGCCCCCCTTCGCTGCAGCCTGCACACCTCCACAAACACCATTAAAAATATTTTTCAGAAAAGGTTATGAGTTCTTAAATATTAATCTTTGATTTAAAAAAAACGATATACCCTCGTTAATTATAGGGGCATGCCTAGCTAATCAATATGATCCATATAAAGGCCTCAGATGGGGAAAAAGATCACAGTAGATCATCGAATGCTGCACCAGCTTGTTGTGCAAACGCTAAACGTCAAACACATGCGTTCTGAAGATGACGCCATCATTACGCGACCAGTTACAATTTTGCCAATTCGTAAGTTCACCGGCGTACCCCGGTTCTCGTGCATTTCAGGGACTGTGTGTGCTTAACGCTACAGCTTAATTTATTTATATTAAAAGTTGAAGGTAAGTTAATTAGCTACAATAGAGCACCGACATTACAAAATAAATAAAATTTCGCCAACGTCCATTACGACTTAGACACGCTCAACTTGGTTCGGATGTGCCGAGGTTAATACCGAGCGTACCCTTTAAGATATTTTAGCGGCTTTCTCTGAGAGCCAGCTAGCTGCTGTTTGCATGTTGCTTTCCATGCTAAATGAAATAACAAATCTATTCCGATTAAAAACAAAACCCACGCGGTTTTTAATCTTCTGTGACAAATTGCCACGAGGGGAAATATGAACAGTAGGCTGCAAGAGATCCGCGAGAGGCAAAAACTAAGGCGGCAACTGTTAGCCCAACAGGCAAGTACACAGTCCCTTGTTCTTGTTTAGCAAAGAGCAAACAGTCAGCTAACATAAACACGGTTTAAGTCGAAGAAACACACTTTTTATATGTGTATCCACTCTGATCCACTCTTCAAATAGTGTTCACATCTTCGTAATGGTTAAGAGTTAGCTACGCATTTGGCAGTGCATGCATGATTGTCCTCACACTGATTATTCTTTATCTCCCCACAGTTGGGGGCAGAAAGCGCTGACAGCATTGGAGCTGTTCTTCACAGCAAGGATGAATTAAAGGAGATCGAGGAAACCAGAGAAACCTGCAGGTAGCCCAACATTCATCCACTGAAAATACAAAACTCCAAATAATATTTGCATGGAGCCGGTCAGAGAAACATAGTCTGTAGCTAAGGGGCTAAATCTGTCAGAAACTATTCTATATGACTAGTCTGTTAGAAATCAGATGTAGTTCTGTATAGAAATCACTTTCTCCGTGCCTTCGAAGTTGGTGCATTGGTCTTTGTGCATGCGGATGCAGGGATGTCGAAACAAATCATAAATATTTGTGTTGTGCAGGGCTTCATATGACAGCCTGCTCCCCTCTTCCAAAAGGAAGCAGCCGGCAGAAGGAGAGGACACAGAGGAGGATGTGGAGGAACAGAAAGTGAGCACTACGTTTTCTGACTGTTACCACTACTGCGAAAATGCACATGCATAGAACTTCTGCTCTCCAGCTTAGATCTATGGTTCTAAATTCAGTCATGTTTACTTTGTTTATTCGTTTTTTTTATATATAGCAAGCAAGCAAGCATACAGACAGACAGACAGACAGACAGACAGACAGACAGACAGACAGACAGACAGACAGACAGACAAAATGTTTGGACACACCTTGTCATTCAAAGAGTTTTCTTTAAATTCATGACTATGAAAATTGTAGATTCACACTGAAGGCATCAAAACTGTGAATTAACACATGAGGAATTATATACATAAAAAATAGTGAAACAACTGAACATATGTTATATTGCAGGTTCTTCATAGTAGCCACCTTTTGATTATATTACTGCTTTGCACACTCTTGGCATTCTCTTGATGAGCTTCAAGAAGTAGTCACCTGAAATGTTTCTCACTTCACAGGTGTGCCCTGTCAGGTTTAATATGTGTGATTTCTTGCCTTATAAATGGCGTTGGGACCATCAGTTGTGATGTGCAGAAGTCAGGTGGATACACAGCTGATAGTCCTGTGTCCTCCTAAAAATTGGGAAAACTTTGATAGTGTCCCCAAGTGCAGTCACAAAAACCATCAAGCGCTACAAAGAAACTGGCTCACATGCGGACCGTCCCAGGAAAGGAAGACCAAGAGTCACCTCTGCTGCGGAGGATAAGTTGATCCGAGTCACCAGCCTCAGAAATGGCAGGTTAACAGCAGCTCAGATTAGAGTTAGATTAGAGTCCATGACAGAGTTCTAGCAGCAGACACATCTCTACAACAACTGTTAAAAAAGACTGGGTGAATTAGGCCTTCATGGTAGAATTGCTGCTGGGAAACCACTGCTAAAAAAGGCAACAAGCAGAAGAGACTTGTTTGGGCAAAATAACACAAGGAATGGACACAGTGATGAAAGTCTTCCGGGAATTCCTGGAAATACGAGTTTTTGAGAAAACCGAACGTACTTTCCGGGAAATAAAGACCTGATCTCTACAGACAAATCGCTTTCCGGATGAAAAAATTTTCTGAAATCGGCGAATTTTAGCTTTATTTTCTATATTTCTCAGCAGATCGCTTCCTCTATGGGCGCTGCCATCTCTCGTCTTCCCGACCTAATTGACCAATGACGGGACGTTTTAGTTGCTTTCGGATGCGTCGATGGCTCTGATTGGCTCTGTCTGTACCATGTGGTCAGCGTGACGGATTCCCTAGAGACCAAAACTGGCAGACCCACACTAAACTTTCACAAACAAATCTGAAGAGTTTGTGATCAAATTTCAGGGCTCCAGACTGCGACCAATTGGTCGCATTTTGCGACCAAAATTTGAGAGTGTGCGACTGAATTTTACATCCAGTCGCACATGCGCGACCAGTAAATTTGCCTCCCCCACCCTACGTATTTTTCATACATTAAACGTGGAAGGGGCACGTCAATGATCAATCAAATAATCAATGTGACGCGAGCGCACACGCACGCAGGCAGACACACACACTCGCGCACATACTCATGAAACGCGAGCACACACTTGCGTGATGCCCGTCTGTGAGGCGTTCACTGCGTGTGAGAAGAATAGGGAAAGCAGCTGTAAGTGGTTAAAATGTGTGGAGGGGGAGGGGCCTAGAGACAATCGAGCGCGCGTTAACATCTGTGGGAAGGAAACGGAGACAAATATCATCACAACCTGACATGTGCGTCTGAGCTATGAGTAAGTGAACTATTGATTCATTCTTCCAACCTGCGGCTAGTGTACCAGTGACAGAACTACAGCAGGGGTCTCAAACTCGCGGCCTGCGGGCTATTTGCGGTCTCCAAGATGATATTTTGCAGCCCCCGCCTTAATGTGGAAGTTTAATGTTACTGCAGCCCACCAGTTTTAATGAATGACACTTTTTCATTGTCTGCACGGAGCTGACCAACCAATCTGTAGCAACTGTGTCACACACACACAAAAAGGAAAAGAACTAAATGGGCTACTGACCAGAAGACTGAAATTCGACTCTCGGAGGGAATGGCAGGAAACTGAAGTTGTTGTTTGGTGTGGGGCAATTTATTTACAGTGATAGACAATAATGAAGAGAAACAATGAATGGCCATTCAGATATATACACACAAAAGTACTTCAAAATGTTTCACATTTACAAAACATGTTGTAGCATGTCCTTGAGTCCAGCAACTTTTAGTTGCACCACAAAAACACAAAGAAAAACCAACCCGCCCACAGTTCAGAGGAAGGTAAGTGCACTGGGAAGCGTGAATTCAGTTTGTATGAATATAGTTCATTAAAGCGATGGTGTGGGCATAAGCTGGGTCAGAGGTCTTTGGTTTCAACTGGGCTACTAGGAGCCCCCTACCAGCTTGGCGGGAGGATGCGGCTCTTCTGATGATTCAGGTTCCTGGGTCTAGCTCACCATCATGGACCTGGCCTGGGTAACGGGACCAGAGTCTCAATTAAATCTATGTTTACTTCACATCAACAAGCAGAAAAAACCCTTCCCTTGCCAGTTGACATAATCCAGTGTGCACACAATTCATAAAAATATAGTATGTATTGCACTACATTCAATTTCAAACATTAAATGAGCAATAGCAAATACATCACTAATTCAACACATTCTTTACATATGGGTACGTACCCCTTTTCAGGTTTAGGTGAAACAGGCAGAAAGCTTGACGAGAAGCCATGCTAATAGCTTCCATGTTAATGAGTGACAGTGGCTAAGCTACATTAGCATAACAAACTATTGACTCACCAATTTCCGCCAAAAATCACTTCCAAATGCTCTTTGTTTTGAACTGGATAGAGGGCCCCTGTGACATACCATGCATCACAATAAACATCCAGTGAAAATAGAGCAGTAAAGTAGGAAACTAACTTAAATCATACCTGTGCCTTGTCTCATCTGGCCTCCCACTGCATCTAACACTGCTGACTTCCTGTACCCTTATATGCGTTCGTGATTGGCTGCGCCGTGTCACGTGATGCTGTGACGTCACGGAATAAACGCTCGTGATTGGCCGACCGCCCCATGTGACCAAATGACGTCACCGCCGCGGGAAATACAGAGCGACCAGGAAGGAGAAAAATACAGGGGCAAGGCAGGCAAAACAAAGCCAGTAGACATCACCTGGGTTACACCCTCCCCTCTCAAAACCATGCAATTCCAGTGCATGTCAAACTACATCGACACGGTACATCTGACGAGATGCTGGGGCGCTAAAAGCTCCACCACAGGCATCGGCTAGGCTATGGAATAGCGTTTGTACTACAGAGATTAGCGGCTGACCTAAAGCGGAGTACTGTAAACGGTTAGGCGGGTGTCTGTCTCTTGCGGAACGACGAATGGATAAATCAGGCTCAACAGCATTCCTACTCTCAACATCTGAAACAGAGGCGGGAGCCTCAGCAGGAATAGGTACTGGTGTTGCCGCACTGGGTGATGCCTCTGCTGGGCAACCATCCTCTAAAGACTGCTTTATCTCAGGAACAACAGGAACCTCTGGTAAGTATTCACCTGGTCCCAGTTCTTCCCCAAGCCCTTGAGAGACAGCCTCCTGCTCCATTCCACTGGGTGAAGATGGACGATCAGCATCAGACTCCTCGTTGGACTCTCTAATAGGTAAGTCCCTTTCAGGCAAGGTAGCTGCAGGTACTGAGCTGTGGCCGGTTGTAGACATGACCGGAAGAGTGCCTTTGTCATGGAACTTCACGGGCAGTGAAGTCGACAGATGAGGAAACCTCCACTCCTCTTCATCACTCAAACACTCCTCTGTAGTCACAACTGGCTGCCCCTGACTCCGAGTCTGAGGACGGTGTACAATGGTTGCAGGTAGGAGGTCCTGCTCTTTACTCTCAGGTAAAAACCCGCATGGCAGTAAGAGATCTCTGTGTAAAGTTCTGGTTCGCCCTGATGAATCTGCTTCAGGTCGCACAGTGTAGACAGGGAGATCTCCAGCACGATTCACTACAACATAAATGTCTTTCTCCCATTTGTCCTCTATCTTGTGTTTCCCTCGAAGGCGTACATTCCGGACAAGAACTCGATCTCCTTCTTCCAGGACAGATGGTCTGACCCGTCGGTCAAAGCATTTCTTGTTCCTTTCAGCTGATTTTGCTGCATGTTTGGAAGCTAGCTGGTAGCTTTCCTCCAGTCGAGAGCGAAGGTTCTGCACATATTGAGAATGTGAGATTGATGGTTTGTCTCGTACTGGAAGGCCGAAGGCTAGGTCAACAGGCAGTCTAGGAGAACGACCAAACATGAGTTCATATGGAGTGTAGCCGGTTACCTCGTTTCTGGTACAATTGTAGGCATGCACCAGCGGCTTTACATACTCCTTCCATCTCCTCTTCTGTTCGGGCTCCAAGGTACCAAGCATGCTTAGCAATGTCCGATTGAACCTTTCAACAGGATTCCCACGAGGATGGTATGGTGTGGTCCGGGTTTTCTCAATTACCAGCGATGACACAAAGTTCCTTGATGAGGTTAGACTCAAAGTCTGGACCTTGATCTGTGTGCAGACGCTCAGGGATGCCATAGTGCACAATAAAGTTCTCCCACAGACATTTAGCGACGGTCTTGGCCTTTTGATTGGCAGTTGGAATGGCCACGGCGTACTTCGTAAAATGATCTGTGAGGACCTAAATGTCTTTTGTGTTGCTTTGATCAGGCTCAAGCGTCAGGAAGTCCATGCACAACAGTTCTAGTGGTCGGCTGGTTTCGATATTCACCAGAGGTGCAGCTCGTTCTGGCAGTGCCTTCCGCCGAATGCAGCGGATCGCAGGTCTTTATCTTATGCTCCACATCGGCTGCCATTCGTGGCCAGAAGAAACGCGATCTCACTAGGTCAAGGGTCCTTTCGACTCCCAGATGTCCCATATCGTTGTGGAGGCTGGTGAGGACCATAGATCGTAACTCTTCTGGCAGCACTAGCTGAAACGAGACTGTGCTCCCCATCCTGCCGTCTCCTGTACAGAATGTTATCTTGAAGTTCAAGTCTGTTCCACTCTCTCAGCAAAAGAGGAATATCAGGCAATTCTTGTCGAACAGTGGGGGAAATCTTCTCACCAGTCTCGAGTTGGTAAATCACTTCTCGTATACTGGGGTCTTCTCTTTGCTTTTCTCGAAGATCGATGGGAGACATTGAGGGAACGACTGGCAGCCCTTGGTGAGACTCGTCCACATAGCTGTTGGGAATAGCTGTGATGGACATGCTCAGTGACTCAACCAAGGAAATGCAGTTCTCTGGACAGTCTCTCAACAGACCACAGTGACAAATGGCGGCCACAGCGTCTGGATCGAGCTGAACTGCAGTGTCTGGCTCAACATGGTCACGGGTGAACTGATTGACCAAGTCCCACTCTTTCAGACCATGGGCATCAGTTGGTTGATGATGGGGCCTTCGGGAGAGTGAATCAGCATCTTGATTTCGATGTCCCGCCCGGTACTGGAGTTTGAAATCATATGTAGATAGTGCAGCAAGCCATCTATGACTGGCAGCATCGAGCTTGGCAGATGTCAAAATGTAGGTCAGTGGGTTATTGTCTGTAATTACCGTGAAACTGGAGCCATACAAATAATCGTGAAATTTTTCGGTGACGCTCCACTTTAACGCCAGGAATTCCAGTTTGTGTGCTGGATATCTGGATTCACTTGCAGACAGTCCCCAACTGGCATACGCTATGACACGCAACTTTCCATCTTGCTCTTGATACAATGCAGCTCCAAGGCCTAAGGTGCTAGCGTCAGTATGCAGGATGTAAGATTTCTTTGGGTTGGCAAATCCGAGTACTGGGGCTGTTGTGAGTCGATCAATCAGCATCTCAAAGGCATGCTGGCAATCTGATGTCCAACGTTCATTAAACGGCTGTTTAGCGTCGAGACTGGGCATGGGGACTGGCTTCTTAGGTTGACGACGCTTCGAGCCGTAACCCCTAGTCAGGTCATTTAGAGGCTTAGCGATAGCAGCATAGCCATGGATGAATCTGCGGTAATAACCAGCAAATCCTAGAAAAGATCGTAATTCCTTCAGTGTCTGCGGAACTGGCCAGGATTTGAGAGCACTTATCTTTTCCGGGTCCGTCTCCACACCCTGCTCAGAGACAATATGGCCGAGATAGCGCACAGATGTCTGAAACAGTTTGCATTTCTCGGGTGCTAACTTCAGGCCGTAGTCTTTCAGACGGTGGAGTACTCTGATCAGACGGTCTTCATGTTCTTCCAGGGTGTTGGAGAATATAATGAGATCGTCCAAGAAGACAAGGACCTCTTTCAGGTGTAGATCTCCCATACATCTCTCCATGAGCCGCTGAAACGTGCTTGGCGCATTGGTTACACCTTGTGGCATCCGGTTGAACTCCCAAAAGCCCAGTGGGGTCACGAACGCAGTCTTGGGTTTGTCCTCTTCTGCCATTTCAATTTGATAGTATCCTGACTTAAGGTCAAGGACACTAAACCAGCGGGAACCTGTGAGTGCTGAGAATGACTCCTCCAAGTTTGGGAGTGCGTAAGCATCTTTGATAGTGTGAAGATTCAGCTTACGATAGTCAATACACAGCCTCACATCCCCGTTCTTCTTTCGGACAACCACAATTGGTGAAGAAAAGGGGGATTCTGATTCTCTTATTACTCCTGCCTCCAACAGGTCACGCAGATGGTCGCGGACAGCTTCAATGTCACGAGGATGGATCGGCCTAGCTCTATGTTTGAATGGAGATTCATCGTGAAGGCGGATGTGATGTTTGACTTTGTCTGTTCGTCCAAAGTCGAGGTCGTGAAGAGAGAATACTTCAGGAATCTGTTTCAGCTTAGAGGTGATTCTGTCTTTCCACTGTGCGGGTATTGGAGAATCTCCAAAATCAAACTCCAGTTTGGCATCAGGTTTCTGGTGTGCACTGATGGAAACACGCTGAGACAGGATCTGAGGAGATATGGTGAGATCTGCGATGATTGTCAGTGGCATAAGTTTGATTGTCTTTTCTGATTCATTGGTGACGATAATTGGGAGCTTGTAAGGTGAGTAACTTGGCAGTGTTACCAGGCAGCTCTTCACACAGAGTCCTCCAGGTAGCGGCGTAGCTGGTTGTTCTAGCAGGGCATGCTTGCCAACTGGTGGTGGACAGGCATGGGTAGAACCCTCAATAACCATGGTGTGGCCAGCGGGAACTGAAACAGGTGTTTTACTGGCCAACCTCACAAAGTCTTTGCTTGTCCCCTGAGTTTGCTGGTGTCGGAGCTGAAGCAACTGAAGCACTGCTTTGTAGCCATGCTGAGAGGGTTTGTAGCTGGAACACTCACTTTTCAGATGCTGCTCGTAAAGCGGATCCAGGGTGTTCATCCCTATCAGGATCTGGGAGTGAGTATCTGGCCTGACATCTGGGATGATCAAAGCAAGGGTGTGTACATCAACATCTGCACCAATGAAGTCCTTCGGAAAGGTAACTGTCATCTCAATGTATCCTAGATATGGTACTTCTTGTCCGGCGGCTCCTTCAACCTGCAGCAGTTCATGCAGTGGTTTCACAGATTGATTTGAAAAATATTGATTGTAGATAGATACAGGTACTGTTGTGACTTGTGATCCAGTGTCTAATAAACACTGAAAATTCATACCAGCAATGATGACTTGGCCTGTGCATCGGGATCCAATCAATCCTCTTGGCAGATGGGTTTTTTCAGTTGAAATGGAATGTGACTCGGTACAGCATTTCACTGTTGTCTGCTTGTTGGGACGTAGTTGGTCCTCCGCAGTTCCCGTTCGTCCCTCAACAGGAACTCGCTCTAGTTTAAAGACGAGTTGCTTTGAGGTTTTCGCTGCCACTTCTTCTGTTTCTCTGTGAACTGTTTCCTTTTCATAGCTACAAGCGTTGGATTCGGATCATTATTGCAGTTTGTCTTTATGTGTCCATCCTCTCCACAGTTGTAGCAGTAACCTGGCTTTGGTCCTGCAGGTGAAGGTTTGTGAAGAGTGCGGGGCAGTTTACTGTTCTTGTTGGAAGGAACAGACTGGTACGTGGCAGACTGCTTCTGACTTGTCTGGCTGCCTGTGAGGGTCCTCAGCTGTTTCTGTATGTCGGCTAGCTGCTGGGCGAGCTGCTGTGTGATGCTGGTTAGCGCATCAACCTTTGATTCTTCTGTAGTAGAAGTGTAGGCATATTGGGCATGCACCCCAGCTCTGGCTTTTGAACCGAGGTGCTGCTTCATACGCTGAGCTTTAGAAGCTTCTCTGTCTTCCTCAGTTCGAAGTAGCAACAAGAAGTCAGAGAAAGATGGTGGGTCAGACTTGCGTTGCTTTAATTGCAATTCAGAGATTAGATTGTTGTCCCAGCAGCCACGACAAAACTGGTTTAGAAGGTGTCTGTTCACATCGTTGGCTTTCACTCCTCCCCTCTTCAAGGCCAAAACCAGTGCAATTTGCAGCCGTTGCAAGTATGCAGATGGCTTCTCACCAGCGTCTTGAAACATCTCCATAAACTTAGCATAAAGCTCATCTCCATCCTGAACAGTTCCATAAGCAGAGTCCAGGATCTGCAGGTAAATGTTTGGTAATGTGTCTGGCTTTAGGTGTTTCACCATATCTGCTGCTGGTGGGAAGAGGCTTTCAACAATTCTTCTGGATCTTTGCAAGTCAGAAACTGCAGGATCTTGAAGAAGCAGGTCGACACTAGAGCGCCATGTTTCATAATCTGTTTCATGTTGCGGTCTTGGAGTGCGGCCTGAGAAGGAACGGAGTCTCACAGCAGAAAGATGTGCAGCATTGTCATCGCTTTTCATTATATGCTCAACCACATAGTGTTGGACCTTGGGTGGATTCAGATCAGGGATTGGTGGGGCTCTGGGTGACATACTATGGTCAGAATGGCTCTGTGGCATTTCCTTCTTCACATCCTGCTCTTCTGCAGCTGTTCCGGCGTGTGCCCTGAGGGTGGTGGCGTTGAGCACTTGTGAAGATGATGCAGCATGAGGAGGCGATGACATCACTTGGTCACTAGTATCTGGATGGAGCTTCACAGGTGGTGTTTGACTGAGCTCAGTGACAGACTGGCCCAGCAGAGACATCACCCCTTTAAGAACCTCCGCGTAGTCCTGTCCTGTAACTTTAGCCAGATTCCTCAGGTCACTCAGATAAGTATGTGTCTTAACCTTCCCTTCAAGCTCTGAGCACATAGAGGACAGATCACAAATTTCATATGTAACCTTTTCACTCCCACAAATGTAGGTATATGGCAAAATCTCTCTTAAGTCAATCAACGCACTTCCTGAACCAAACTCAACGATAATCGTGTCTGCAAAAACCGAGTCAGACTCTGTAATCACTTCAACTTTTGAAATTTTACCATATTGGCTCAGAAACTCAACGACTTCTTCATCCGAGTCAGAGTTCACCGTGTGTTTGACCAAAACAGAGTTGGGGATCTTTATGCCGTGTTTCACCAAAACTTCCATGTTTGAGACAAAATGTCACTCACCATCAACAAAAATCAGTTCTGCTCATATTACCCTCCTAGCTAGCTCACCAAGTTTTATGTAGCAACTGTGTCACACACACACAAAAAGGAAAAGAACTAAATGGGCTACTGACCAGAAGACTGAAATTCGACTCTCGGAGGGAATGGCAGGAAACTGAAGTTGTTGTTTGGTGTGGGGCAATTTATTTACAGTGATAGACAATAATGAAGAGAAACAATGAATGGCCATTCAGATATATACACACAAAAGTACTTCAAAATGTTTCACATTTACAAAACATGTTGTAGCATGTCGTTGAGTCCAGCAACTTTTAGTTGCACCACAAAAACACAAAGAAAAACCAACCCGCCCACAGTTCAGAGGAAGGTAAGTGCACTGGGAAGCGTGAATTCAGTTTGTATGAATATAGTTCATTAAAGCGATGGTGTGGGCATAAGCTGGGTCAGAGGTCTTTGGTTTCAACTGGGCTACTAGGAGCCCCCTACCAGCTTGGCGGGAGGATGCGGCTCTTCTGATGATTCAGGTTCCTGGGTCTAGCTCACCATCATGGACCTGGCCTGGGTAACGGGACCAGAGTCTCAATTAAATCTATGTTTACTTCACATCAACAAGCAGAAAAAACCCTTCCCTTGCCAGTTGACATAATCCAGTGTGCACACAATTCATAAAAATATAGTATGTATTGCACTACATTCAATTTCAAACATTAAATGAGCAATAGCAAATACATCACTAATTCAACACATTCTTTACATATGGGTACGTACCCCTTTTCAGGTTTAGGTGAAACAGGCAGAAAGCTTGACGAGAAGCCATGCTAATAGCTTCCATGTTAATGAGTGACAGTGGCTAAGCTACATTAGCATAACAAACTATTGACTCACCAATTTCCGCCAAAAATCACTTCCAAATGCTCTTTGTTTTGAACTGGATAGAGGGCCCCTGTGACATACCATGCATCACAATAAACATCCAGTGAAAATAGAGCAGTAAAGTAGGAAACTAACTTAAATCATACCTGTGCCTTGTCTCATCTGGCCTCCCACTGCATCTAACACTGCTGACTTCCTGTACCCTTATATGCGTTCGTGATTGGCTGCGCCGTGTCACGTGATGCTGTGACGTCACGGAATAAACGCTCGTGATTGGCCGACCGCCCCATGTGACCAAATGACGTCACCGCCGCGGGAAATACAGAGCGACCAGGAAGGAGAAAAATACAGGGGCAAGGCAGGCAAAACAAAGCCAGTAGACATCACCTGGGTTACAAATCACAGTGGGGTAAATCAGTGGTCCCCAACCACCGGGCCGCGGGACACTTGGCACCGGGCCGCGGAGCGGTTCCAGGCCGCGGGAAATTTTTGCACCGGGACGCACAGAAAGAAAAAATAATTTCCATTTTATTGTTTTTTTTTCCGACAAAAACGTTTTATTTTGAAAAGTGACCGGATTCACTTTGTTACATCTGTCACACTTAACGCACGTCAAAGTCGCGACACCAAACATTAGGTGATAAACACCACTAAAATTAAACCCAAACAACCAAAATGAGCAAAAAACAAACTTCTTTAGAAAGTTGCTTTGACAAGGGGAAAATTATAATCATTATTGTTATTATCATTACTAAAGAGAAAATACCATCCCCGGTCCACGGTATACGTGTCTAGCGTTGCACCCCCCCACCCCCACCCCGCCGGTCCGTGGTAAACGTGCCTTGCGTTGTACCGGTCCACGGTGACAAAAAGGTTGGGGACCACTGGGGTAAATGACTCTTAGGGGCGGGACAATGACAGGGCTTGAAAGCAGGACACCTGACAGCCCCCAGGAGTTCCTTACTTTCCTTTTTAGAACGTATCTATTCGCTCGTAATTTTCTAAATACATGCAGTCCGTGCTGAACTTTTCTCTGGGTCACACAGAACCGGAGGAAGGTTAAGTTGGAGTTGTCCTTAACATTAAATTTAGTTTTAATATTCCTCTCCCCCTTAGTGTGATCTGTGTTATTATATATTTTATGATTATTTTAATGTTTTGTAATGTATGTAGCCTTTTTTTAATGAATTGGTATTTTAAATTATTTTAATTGATCACTCAACTACAAAAACCATCAGGACACATGTCCCATAATGCATTGTTTTGTAGTCTGTAGGGCAGCTTTCAGTCAGTTCAGTTTCCAGCTGTGTTCGGGTAGGTTTGCCCCTTGCTTCCACCCCTTTCTCGCGATATTTTTGTGATGATTGACAGTTGATGTTGGAGCAAAAACAAAAATATATGTCACACACCAGGTGATCTGTGCAGCGTTGAGTCCACCTGGGTGATCTTAAACACGCTTATTGTGCATCTTGGCTGCACTTATTTGGTGTCACAAAAATAAATTTCCATCCGTTGTCTTTACTACATGTACTGTCATGACAGTGATGGTTCTGTCAGTTTACCTGTTGTTGCATCTTCAAAAGTGCAGAATAAAATGTGACACTGAATTTGAAACAGCTCATTGTAATTTCTGCATCTATTATTAAAGTATTTATTACTAATACAGGGGAAATTAGTAGATTTGGTTAGCATGTTGGTTTACGGTATGCGCCCCTAAATTTTCTGGTTGTGCCCCTAAAATTTTCAGTTAGGGGCCACAGTGCTCCTAGTGAAAAATGTTAGTCTGGAGCCCTGAATTTGTGTTAAAATAATGGCGGGCATCGTCATTATTGAGCGTGGTCACGACCTCAGTTGTGAGAAGACGATAAAAAACAAATTGAAGTGGTCTTGGCTGGAAGAAAAAGATGTTTAAGGTAGTGTAGGTCCAATACATTTTATGTAAAATAATCTCAAAACCAAATGTTGAAATAATTTTAGTTTTAGTTTTGAGTTTCAGTTTTTATTTTGAATACATTACTCTATCTAATTTATTTGTATTTCCTAATTACCATGATTTAGTTCAGCATAATTGACATTAATTATAAGTATTTGATGGTTTGGACCCAGACTCCTTTAAAAAAGAACGTTTACAATGTTTAGTTTTGTTTGTATGTTTGTTTTGATATTTCCCAGATTACTTAGTATTGGTGGTAAAGAATTGATGTATTATGTTGTAGAACAACAGTTTAAAGCAGATCCCATATTTTGATGTAATTATAGTTTGAGAAAACAGTGCAAGTGGATGTTGTGCATCTGTCATTTCTAAAGCAGAAATCATGTACAAATGAGGTACTTTCATAGAATATCATAGTTACTGGTGTTCTTTTTGCCATTTGGGGCTTTGATGTTACTATATTTTAGCAATTGTAGCTTTTGCAGCTTTAAGGAAAAGCTTAGATTGTAGGATTGTGTTACTTTGTGCAATTATCCAAATTCTTTTTTAGGACCAGCAAGTCCTTAATGGTAAGTCAAACTAGGGGTTTGAATGACAAATCATGAGGCTCCAATTAGTCTTAGTTTCTTGATTAAGAAGTGAATAACTAGCTGCCAGAATGTACCAGAATGCATCTAAGACCATGGATTTTTCAAAAATTTAGCTCCACGCCATATCGCTCAAAGAAAAGTTCAGGGATTTTTTTCCTTGCCTGACTTTCATCACTGGGACATTAGACCAGTGGAAATCTGTACTTTGTATATAATTCCACATGTATTAATTCACAGTTTTGATGCCTTCAGTGTGACTCTACAATTTTCATAGTCGTGAAAATAAAGAAAACTCTTTGAATGAGAAGTTGTGTCCAAACTTTTGGTCTGAACTGTACATACATTGCACATATAAGTCATTTGCAAATACAATGCACAAAACATATTCAGAGCATTAGTAAGAATTTACATAGCAGTTTTTTGTGATCCTAACAGAACACCCTATTTAGGAGATTGATATGACTAATATTAAATAACCTCTGACCACTGGGCGTCACTTTAAAGCAAAGTTAACAATGGCGCTATATAAACTTTAGACAATTCAAGCCAAGGAGCAGTTTGTGGACAACTTACATCTGCAGAATCCTGTTTAGGGGTGACGTTGGTTCAGTCTGTCCGTTTAAATAATAAAAAAAATACATTATTAATAATAACAAAATAAGAAAACAATATCGTATTTGAATGATTTAAAAACATAAAATGTAAATTCATGCTTATTGCATTTCATATAATGGAACAAAATTGAATTAAAGGTGGATTGATTTAATTGAGAATTACATAAAAGTTTAAGTAACAAAACAAAAAAATGTGAAACTTGTTACTACATGAATTTTGGATAAATGTGAACTGATGGTGGGTGACTAGTACCCAGTGCACTATGTGACAGTGCAGAAACAAAGTATTGAGTAAAAAAAAAAAAAAAAGAAAAAGTTCTTTAAGTTTTCTTTCTTTGTAAGCATGTACCCTGCTCCTACTTTATATATTTTCAGAAATACTCTATAACCCATAAACTATTTTTTAGTTTTCTTGAGAAAACAACAGGGGGCCACGTGTTAAAAACAAAGCAAAAATTAAACTGTGTAACACATGCACAGATTGGAAGATTGGCACCTGTCTATGGAAAATTGCAAGTCTTTTCGATATGGACGCCTGTCGGGGTATTCCTTTAATTCAAAGACACAACAGGTTTCTAGTTTTGCAGTCATCTTGTCAACCAGTCTTTCATGTGGCAAGTTTTTACTTCACCTTTGCCACATACTCTTGTTTGCACTTGATGTTGAGCTACAAACAGACTAATAAGATCTACTACCACTACTTTCACAGGCGCATTCACTTTTCTTGTGTGCTTTATTTGCTGCTAATATTGTGTTTTCAGCAAAAAGAAAACTGCAGTGTTGTGTATTAAATGACTTTTGTATCTTTGTCACCTGTTTTAGGATGAGGTGGAAGTGCAGCAGCCAGATGAGAGCTCTCCATACGAGGAAGTGTACAAAGATTCCAGCACTTTCTTGAAGGTTTTGTAACATTTCTTTGTCTTCTTTTCCTGTGAATTCTGCTTCCACAGATACCATTTATGTGGCCTTTTATTCATTTTTTTTATCAGTGATTCTATTCCATGGAGCCAAACACAATTCTTTCTGAAGCAACCACATTTCCATTTTGTAGTTGTTTTGCAAATGTTCACACGCATCTATAAAAAGCATTGTGTACGCAACAGTTTTGCATTCTTTTTAAACCACCCTAAGGAAGTAGTGGCACATTAATTTCAAATTCAAATTAAGGTGATTTTATATAGCACCTTTCATGTAAAAAAAAAAAAAAAAAAAAAAAACAGCTCAAGGTGCTGTACATAAGGATAAAAAAGAATGCAGAAGACACCAATCCCCATTTATGCAATAAAATAGTTAAATAAGCCCCGCACAATAAAATACACAAAACAAACACAAGTAAAAGAGAAGTGACATTAAAAAAATAAAAGAAATTTACAAAGCAAGCATAAAATCAAGAAAAACCGATGCAAAAGCTCAGTATTTGCGTCCTTTATTATAAAAAATATCCCTCAAAATGTGTAAAATTCACTGTTTAGAATTTATGGGTGACCAATCGCAATCCTTGAGGAACACCCCTTCCAGTTTTTCTGGCGTCTCCATCCTGTCTGCTGCTGATTGCTTGAGTCAGGTGTGTTCCATCAATGAAAAGCAGCAAATGCAGAGGAAGAGGACGGGGATTGGTCACCTTTTGTTTTGTCATTGGAATGCTTGTTTTAAAGCCACCCTTTTAGGGAGTGGCTCTTTTTAAAGATTAGCATCTCGCCAGCTGGTTTTGCTATTCCAAGTCCAGGTGTAGACATAATTAAAGGTTGACATATAAAATGTGCAAACCGCAAAGGCTTCAAATAATAATGAAAAATGTGCGGAGAAAGTGCTTTGTCAGTAACACATCCACTGTACGTGCGAATGAGTCGCATCTGACTTGGCGTGCGCCTTGTGATAGACAACTCTATCAAAAGCTGGAAGACGAGTTTCTTTTGACAGGTAAATTCTCTGGAGCCCGGGCGTAGCCTTTGGTATGTTCCAAACAAAGCCAAATGAATCATCCATCATTATCCTGCCCATTGGCTCTTTGTGCTGCCCTGAACACAGAAGTCTAATCTTGGGGCTGAAGACGGCAAATGTTTTCACTTCACATGAACCAGTTGGGAATCGATCCAAAGGGTTACGATGGAGGGGGAAAAAAAGCTCAAGCAGGCATGCAAAGCCTACAAAGACAGGGAAACCATCTGAATAGAATATTTGGTTGCCGTAGCATCGCTCTGAGGTCGTCACACTGAAACTTTACCTGACTTTCCATTTTGGGTGTTCTGGTTATTTGTAGTTTTCAACTAAAACAACCAGTTCAAGCAAATTTCTGTTGTCTTTGACAAATGAAAAGCATTTTATTCGCGTGCGTTTGCATTAAAGCCCTGTCCACATGCTATTCTTTGTGTGAAAAGTCTAGACCATTTGGTTTTCATTTGGATAACAAATTAAATATTCTGTTTTTGCCACTGGCACAGACCTATGCGACTAGCACCCAAATTTTCTGTCTCTCAGAACATGCAATGTTTCTTTTAGGAATCCGTTTTTTTTTTATTATTTGTATGTTTTGAATAGTAGGAAATGCTGTGCAACTGAGGAATTCTGTCATCAGATGATTCTCATACTGACTATAGTCCAAACTTTGTAAAAAATATGCAGGATTTTGGGCTGGATTGATTCAAAACAAAGATTACTTGAAGATGTAATCAGTGCTTTAAAATCCTTGATTGATTCATCAAATTTATGATTGTCTTATGAAGAATTAAAGAACAAAAGTTAAGCGTAAAAAAAAAAAGCTTTTTTGACCATTCTTATATTTAAGAACTCAGAATTTAGTTCTTTTTAAATCAGTTATGAAAACTTTTTTCATGGCTAATCAAAATGGGTTTTAGAAGTGAAATTCAAAATCAACATTTAATGAAATCATCTTGATTCAGAAACTAAATGAGCTTGTGAACTGGTTTATGGAATTTAGATGAATATGTTAGTTTAGTTGTAATAAAATGGATTTATTCCACTGTTTTCTCTTTAGCATAGATGCTAAATAAAAAACATTGGGCATTTATGACACTGACTTATTATAGAGTTTGTAGTTGAAAACTTCGCACAAATTGGCTTTCTTTCAAGCTTTTAAAAATGAATACTTTAACAATCTAAACATTTTTTTTTCTTTTTATCTTTTCTTCTATCCTCAGGGCACCCAGAGTTTGAACCCTCACAATGATTACTGTCAGCACTTTGTGGACACCGGACACAGACCACAAAACTTCATAAGAGACGTCGGTGCGTATTTACCTCTTCCTGAGTGTTAATAATGGTCTACATGTCCGCTTATTACTTTGGACTTGTGGTTTGGAAGGTTTGGCCGACCGATTTGAAGAATACCCCAAGCTGCGGGAGTTGATACGACTCAAAGACGAGCTGATCGCCAGCACCAACACCCCTCCCATGTATGTCATAGGATGAAACGAATGTCACCTTTTGCACACTTCTTTTAACCTATAATGTTCATGATGAGCTGTCTGGTGAGAATTACTCAGGGTGTGGGTCTGTGTGTTTCAGGTACCTCCAGGCTGATCCCGAGCATTTTGACCTGCGGGAACTGAAGAGCCAGTTTGATGTGATTTTGCTTGAGCCTCCTTTAGAGGAATATTACAGAGAGTCAGGCATCAGCCACACAGAGCGCTTTTGGACCTGGGATGATGTACGTTTAGTTATTTATGTATTTATTTTCTGCTAATATTGTAGTTTCTGGACTTCTACAAGGATCAGGAATGATTCTACTCATCATCGTTCATATGTGAATCTGAGGATCAGGTTAAAGTCCAACAATTCCAGCCCCACATTTTTCTCATCCTTTTATTTATTTATCAATGCAAGTTTCATTTTCAGAACCTTTAAGGCAATCTCATACCCATCTCTTTCCTGCTGCAGATCATGAGACTAGAGATTGAGGAGATATCAGACCTGCGCTCCTTCGTCTTCCTCTGGTGTGGCTCTGGGGAGGGACTGGACTTGGGCAGAATGGTAACACCGTTCAAAATGAATCCATTGAACACCCCACGCCTGTTATGAGAAGAGAGGATTACCTAGTTATAAATGGGAACTATTTATCCATTTTTTTATTTCCTTGTTCCTTGATAGGTATTATAAGTCACGCCCATTTATTCGTCATTGAAATTCTTTCTGCCCTTAAATTAGTTAAATAAAGGTGTTAACAGATCCCTCAGAATGGTATGTATGAAAATGACGTGTCCCCGCTGACCTTTGAGGCGTCATGTGATGTACTCTATTGAAACCATCCAGCCTCATGTCAGAAAAGCAGGATATATAAAAAACAGAAATGATTTTGACATGACTGTGACGCAGAGGCTTTAGAGCTTATCAGTGAGACGGCATGACTACCTCGCCTCATGCTAAAAAGATTTTTTAAGAATGCCTAAGTTAATGTCAAAGTAAAATGTCAAGCCTGTGGAGATGTGATAGAGTACTTTTATTATTTTTTACTATTTCATTAGTCATCAAGTCATTTGTTTTTTTTAGAAATGATTCAGAAAATTCTGAAGTCAGATAAAAATGAAAAATATAACAACCAAAGAATTTCATTCCAGTTTTACAGATGCTATAGGTGTCCTGTTTACCTCTGCATTTCAGTAATATCAATGAACTTCTATTTGATCTAAAACCAAATGTATTTAGTATATGAACCTAAACCAGAATGAAGTGGGTACAGAGAAGAAAATGCAGGTTTCTGGTTGTATGTCGTTGGATTCTTCATGTGCCCATTTTAATGGCTTGTTGTTGTTCCAGTGCCTGCGAAAATGGGGGTTCAGGAGGTGTGAGGACATCTGCTGGATCAAGACCAATAAGAACAATCCTGGCAAAACCAAAGCCCTGGATCCAAAAGCAGTCTTCCAGAGGACCAAGGTGAAATGTCGCAGAAAAAACAAATCCGTGAAGACAAAAACAAATTCATAATAATGCCAAACAAAAGCATCAATCTATCTCTGAATTGATCTCATATATAAGGGTAGAAATAAAGTTCAAGAATACATTTGGTCAATCAGAACTAGTTTATGACGTACCTTTTTTGACATGCCGGTTGCATAAAGACGTAACATTATTTTTGGCCTAGTTTGGCTCCTCTGCCGTCTTGTTATGAAACAGAAAGTCATCCCAGTTGCATGTGATTAAGTGGAGCTTCTAGAAATGGAAATATGTATTCATTATTATAATCATTAATATGTTGACGTTGTAACTCTAAATGAACACATGCAAATGGGAATTTTTCAGTTCTGATTTAGTTTGTCAAACTTTACAGCAGAAGATTTTTACACACAGATGCAGATTTTTGGTGCACAAGTTTTCACATTCTGTTTTACAAGTTCTCACATCAAATCTACAAGCTCGTCCGGTTAGACTTATTATTACCTTCATATGGAAATTGTCACACAAAAGTGACTTGGACATAACTGTGTGTCAAGTTTGACTATTGCAAATTTGCTATTGAAATGAAATATGTGATGGCAAATGCTGACCACAAAAAAACCCACAGCTGCCATTTCCTTTAATCCAGACCATAATGTTATAGCCTCATGGTCTGAATTGGCCTGTATTTCATGCGTCTTGCTTTGTAATTTGGAGTGGGATTTGCGTAATTTTGCTGCAAAGTTGGGCCGCAAGATAGTCACCATAAAACGAGTCACTAAGCGTGTGAGTTGTTGCCATGACGACAGCAACACACAAATATGTTTTGAACTTCAGTTCCAGATTGCAAGTTTGCATCTACACATCGAGGGTTCCCATCACCTGCACTTGTGGGGATATTAAAATGATGAAATCCATTATTGATATCATAACGTTTTCCTTTTTCTTTTTCTGTATTCAATCTTTTATTTGTTTTTGCATTTTGTTTTCCTGAAAGAGCTTGACAGGAAAAACACAAACGCCACACAAAAGTTGACCGAATCATTTTGCATTTCTCACATCTTAGTAACTAAGACTAACTAAGTTGGTGCACTAGTTTTCACATTCTGTTTCACAAAACTTAGTACTTAAGAGAGCGTTTTAAACTTTTTATATAACTTGTGTGTGGAGGAAATAACATAACAAGAAAAAGACACTGCTTCGATGGGGGAAAACTGCTACAAATAGCAACAAGGAAAAGCAGGTATAGGGGTAGCAGGCAGTTCCTTGGCATCTGACAGTTTGTTTACTCTGGTTTCTGTCTTTATTTCCTTATCATATTCTGAGCCAAACAGCAACAGCGCGTTGCATAAACAATCAATTTGTGTGATTATCCTCTTCCAAGAAAGGTGTTTAAGTTATTTCCGTGACATCAGAACTAATACTGTTCTCTCTATAATGTAAAGTTAAGCTAACAGCTCTGTGTAGATGTGGTGCATTACTATAGCATATCAAATATATATGCTTTTAGGAGCACTGCCTGATGGGAATCAAAGGAACAGTCCGCAGGAGTACCGATGGAGACTTTATCCATGCCAATGTGGATATTGACCTAATCATCACGGAGGAGCCAGAGATGGGAAATGTTGAAAAGCCCGTTGAGATCTTTCACATCATCGAGCATTTCTGCTTGGGCCGCAGAAGGCTGCATTTGTTCGGACGAGACTCGACCATCAGACCAGGTAAAACAAAGATATGCGAAAACTCTCCCATTTTTTTGTTCTGTACTCATCCTTTTGTGTTGGTTTCTTTTACGTCCAGGCTGGCTAACGGTTGGTCCTAATTTGACAAACACCAACTTTAACCCAGAGACGTACGCGTCGCATTTTGCTTTGCCCGACTCCTACCTGTCCGGCTGCACCGAGGAAATCGAGAGGCTGCGGCCCAAATCTCCCGTGAAGCTGAAGTCTGACCGTGGCGGCGGAGCGCCCAGGGGCGGACGTGGAGGACCAAATGCTGGAAGGGGCGGAGACAGGGGACGAGAAAGAAACCGTCCAAATTTCAGGGGTGACAGGGGGGGGTTCCGTGGAAGGGGAGGGCTACATAGAGGGTTTCAACCTCGATAGAGGAAGACTGAAGTAGTTACTCAGGATTTTTTTTTCTTTTTTTTTCTATCACAGTTCATGTGAATGGTCTTCTTGATTCACTGTGGTCTGGATCGGACATATTAGGACCCAAATAAACTTTTTTTATGTTAAGCTTCAACCCTCCTTTCTTTCTTTGACAGGTTTTTATTAGAACGCCCATTTACTAAGAGTTATGGTAGTTAAATAAAAACATTGGGCAGTTAGTGAAAAAATACCTTTTTTTTTTTTCTTTTTTTTAGCAATTTCTAAAGCTCTTTTAAACCCTTTTGAACTTTTTAGATTAGTAACTATGGGTGTTGTCCTGTTCATGCGCCTCCTGCATTCTCCTCTAGGTATTTTTACGTGTTAGAGAAGGAGTGGCCCATTTGGGGGAATGGTGCATCTCCCTGGAGCTTCAGGTGGCGTCTTGCAGGCAGGTTTAAAAGAAGGGAAAATAAACTAAAATAAAGCTTAAAGTCATTTGTGTTCATGTTAAAATTTCAGTTAAAAAAATGCAATTTCATGTTTTATTCTATCTGCAAATGCTGTCCTTAATGCATTTGTGTTGCATAGAAAGATGGGCAGCTCAGTTAAGTTTTGTTCAAAGGTACTTGACCCCTGGTGCCTCAGCAAGAGGAAGAACAGTTTGGATAGCAAGTCCATCACACAAACATGACGCTAAAGACAATTAAGAGTCACAAAACACCATCTTTATAAGGTGACGTTATGGAATTTGGATGACATTTATCTGATTTCCAGTGTGGAAGCAGATAGTTTAACATCTTAACATTTAAAAAAAGTTTTCAACTCATCTAATATTTGTGTTTTGGTGTAATAAATTAGCAAGCTAGACTAAAAATTTGTAAAATAAAAAACAAAGAAACACAAAATCCAGTGACAGCTGAATAGACTATTTTCTATTGATTATGTTTTTCCCCTGAAATTCTTTTTAAAAAGGATATTTTTTTACCTGAACCTATGCTTCTGTAGAACTGGGTTTGAACATATTATAGCCTCTCAGTTCGATGGTAAAATAAAACAAGCAACATTTGCTTTATAAGAACAACAATATTATGGAATACTTTAGTTTTTAAAAAGTAGAAGACTATAAATAATTGTAAACTGTATTATTTTTTTTTTGTAATAGTCATAAATAAAAGAGCATTTGTTCTTCATCACACACAAAGAGGGTCAAAAAGAAGCAGCAGGTGTTATCCAAAGAATAGTTTTATTCATTGAAATAAACATTGTACACTATAATTTATGTTAACTTGTATTTAAAGAGCTGTCTTTAAAGTATTTTCTCCACCCAATCTTTCAGAAAGTATTTGCCTTCCTGCCAGTGGAGATAGGTTTGATTTAGAGCTATTTGGCTGCATGCCTGTGTTCACGCATTTCCTGCATGCTGCATCTTTTGAAAATGTCAGATTAAAGGAGTGGCTCCCCACGGGGAATGTCACATGTCACCGACGCGCTACATTATTTTCTACACACAGTATTGTTGTGCTGTTGAAAAACAAGAACAGAAACAAGAGCAAGTTCAATCAGGGGAATTACAGGGATTTAAAAGCTAAATAAAAGAAAAGAAAGAGGAATAATAAAAAAAAAAGGACATGAACTCAGTATCTGCCATTGTTGTGACTTGGAAATGTTTTAAAAGGTCTGCAAATTTCATAACAGCTGTCAAAATAAAATAAATGTTCCAAAAATATTTTTTAACTTCTTTAAAAATTTGTTTTTTATTAAAAATCTATTCATCAGAATTATCTTTAATTTATTTTTAGTGTTATTTATTATCTAACTGCTGTTTTTAAAATAGTTATTATAAGCTATGGTAAAAAGGTAATCAATAAAGTTCTATTCTTAGTTCTATCTAGCAAGTAGCATCAGGTGATTTCCCCATATACTTGCAGGTAAAACGAAAAAGCAAAATAGAACATTTTTTGTTTTAGTTTCAATTATCTTCACATAGCCAAAGAATACTGTTTTCTTTAGTTTCCTGTTAAACGATTTATTCAATCCAATAAGTTAAATGTATGTTTCATAAAGTTATCTTTTCACATGATTTGAATTTATGGTACTAACTCACAGGAAAAGTACAGCACAGAGGGGGGTGAACTGAAACTAAAGTTTTAAAACGGTTTAAATGATTGCCTGAAAGCTATACTATAAATGTCAAACAAAGAAGTAAAGATAACACACATTTAGTAGAGACTTTAGCCTGGATTTTGGGGTTGCTGGAGCCAATCCAGGTAAGGTGGGGCAGAGACAGGGTGAACTCAGGACAGGACAGCAGTCCATCTTAGGCACACAGACAAAACAGCCACTCATACTCCTCACTCCAAAGCCTCAATTAAAAGCAATGTTTACCCTTTTTGTTGATATCAGAAACTCACATTTTAAACTACCCACTCCACTTGACCCAGTGACCCAGTAAAAACCCAGCCTTACAGAAAATAAACTGGGGAAATTTGTTGTTTCAATCTTTTTGTAATTTATTGAAAAACAAAATTCCAATTGCTCAAGGAAATTCCTATCCTGCTAGGTATTGTCAACTTTCAGGTACTTTTTTTCCCTCTCTGACATGGTGGGTCACATGCTGTGAGCTGGAAATGGTTACTAAACTGCACGGATGAGGAAAAAGTCAAATAGGTGATGTGTGAGGTCTCAAAAGTCCTTCTGTCTCATTTCAGTTTGTCCAGTTTATCCCGTTTCACATAAAGGGCATTTTTTTTTTAACTTTAAAAAAAAACTGTTTCTCATTCAGTAATCTGACATGAACATTTCTATTCCAAAATGAGCCACTAATCCTTGAAAGCTCAGAAATGGATAAGGCTTCAGAAGCCGTCTGTCCTGCACTATACCAAACACTGGAGTGGTGTATAGTTATGTTCTAATACTTTTCTAAACACGGTATCTGAAAAATGAACTTTTATACAAATGTGTTTTTGTGTAATCAAAATTAAAATTGGTCAGGAAGGAAATTCATTCCACACAATTATTCAGTCTATTTTTCTCATCGATGGACATATCAAAGGAGAATGTATTCAAGAGAAAAAGCAGAGAGGAGTGTCAAAGACAGTTGCCCTAAAGTGAACCCTAACACCACTATTACTTTACTCTAGATTACAAACAATATGAAAAGCCCTGTTCACATTTGTCTAAGGTGAAGGCAGCTGCCAATTGACTGGATCATTTTATTGTTCTGGGTTTGTTTACTGAGGTGGTTGGCACCTTTGACTCTTTATGAAAACTGGACTATGACCCTTTCCCTCTTGGGTTCCAAATTGGAAGTTTTTCATGTTGTTTAAGTTATAAACTACCTAAAACTGATGCGTTAATAAAAGTAGGTAGTTTTATGTCGAACATTCAAAACATTTGATTGGCAGATTCTCCAGAGCTCGCTTTCGGTGCTATGCTTCGCACACACCGGGCATGTGATCGCAAAAGTTTAAATGTGCTTACATGTTACTTTATTTGTCTAAAGACTAAATTGTGTCAGCTATGTAAAAAAAAAAAAAAAAGAAAATCGCATCTTTACTAGAGCATAGAAACAGTTGATTTTTGTGTGTTTTTGTGGGGAGAGGTAATGGTAAAAAGGGATCACCACCAAACTAAAAGGAGGACATTTGAATCCAACACAGAAAGTTTTCAGCAGCCAGTCAAAAAAATAATAATATAACTTTGACACTAGTCTGACACTTGTCTATTAGCCATAATAAGAGTTTTTCTTTACATTTCAAGGTTTTTAAAGAAGAGGATTTTGGTTTTGAATAGAAACAGTGTAAGTCATAACAAAGACTTGTTTTGTGTTTTTGTACATTTCAATACTGACTGCCAAGAGCAAACGTCATAGGTCAAATGAAAACAGTAAAGTCACGCTACATCACAAATGACTCAGTAGGATCAAAGTCCTGTCAGTCCAGAAATGCAATCTCAGGTCCTTTATATCATTCATTTAGCAGAAGGCCGCATCGACAGCCTGCTTTCTGTAAATGACTTTAGTCTCTGTTAGCAACTGCTTCTGCATTGTTACCCAAGTGCGTTTTGCATAAAACAATCCAGCTCACTTAGCTGTACCTTCAGGCATTGAGAGTTAGTTTGCAATGTGACAAGGACAAGGAGTGACGCACAAGCACCTTGTGGAACTGGCTACTGGCTAGCTGTCAGACCAAACATTTTTTTTTCTCAGAAGAATTCTCGGATGCTCACAAGGGTGGATGTTTGACATTCAAGTAATTACTAGCTGCCAAAGTTTTTGTCGCTCAAAACATTTAATTATACTGCAAGTGTTCCAATCATGAGAGGTTGGTTAAATGTTAGTATTATGCATACAAACAATAATGTTCATTCTGTTTCACTCACCTTCAAATGTGGTATTTTTTTCACGTTTTGTAAAAATGCTTACAATAGAATACACTCTTAATGTAGAATTTTTGCTTTATCAAGGTTTATATCAACTAAAATCATGAAAATAGGGAATTTATTGCTAAATTTGTCGCATAGAAGACCTCCCCTGTGGCACATACTGCACAAGAAAAGAGGACGTGAAAAAGAGTTAAAGCTATATAAAAAGCTGCAAAATTGAGATATTCATTACAAATCTTTCTTTTTTTGTAGTTTTTCATACTTGGACACTCTCTGCTAATTCTTTTGATTTAAATACAGTTGCTGTTGCAATATGACCCAGCATCTTCAGCACTGTAATAATTGATGTGAAACTTGAAACACAGATGTCATATAAAAACAATATATCTTTTTTGTGCTGTCTGCTTTAATTAGTCTTTTGCTTGTACTGTGCAGAAGCCAGTGTACATACATATGTATGGAATTTCTGAGAATATGTTTGCAGAAGTCTGAAACAGCTGCTGCAACATTTTTACCCTGAAAACAATTCTCAAATTTTGATAGTAGTGACATTGCTATTATAAATCAGAAGAGAATTTTTTTTTTTTTAGCATATTGCCACCACAAAGCAGTAACTATGCACTTGGTTGCCATTTACATTACTTCAGGGCAGAATAAAACACTTGAAACAGTAGAATAATAGTTACATTTTCTTCATGTCGGAATTCAGCAACACGAAACCCTGCAAGCAATAGCAGGACAAGAGAGGTGGAGACCTAAACTAGGATGATATTTTTTATTTACTCTGTCTGAATCGCATTTCAGTATTACCACCAGATTTGCGTTTAGAAGAAATATTTGCATCAGACACGTGCAGCTCAGAAAGTTTGCATGCTCTCCCCGTGCATGCATGTGTTTTCTCAAGGGTCTCCGGCTTCCTCCCACCGTCCAAAAGCATGTTTCATAGGTTATTTGACAACTCTAAATTGTCCATAGATGTGAGTGCGTGAGTGCATGGGTGTGTGATTGTGGCCCTGCGACAGACTGGCGACCAGTCACCCCGTGACCCTGAAAGGGATAAAACGGCAGAAGATGAATGAACGTGCAACTCAGCTCAGATAAGCTGCAGATAAGTCTTTGCTTGCAACGTCCTCAAAAAAATATGCAGAAAAAGTCTATTTGCTGTGTCATGATTTATTGCACTTCATCATTGACATAGATGACACATAAGATGCGATCGATCAAAACAATCAGTTCATAAATAGCAAATACAAAAAGCAGCCAACAAAAAAATACAGGAACCTGTGAACTCTTTCTGTACCAAAACCAAAAAACCCACACTACAACAGGTGCGCCAAATGACCAAGTTATCAATATTATTAAGTTGCGACATTTGTGGCATTCTATTCATCTTTTGATGTATTTTAAAAGTGTTCACAGTGGTCTTTTAATTATAATTATGCCATTTTTTAGCCAATATAAAAAACCAACAACATTGTTTTCTAGGACAAAGTTTCTGCAGAGCAGCAGTAGTTCATTAGAATTCACCTCTGAGTTGTGGGCAGAGTGTAAGCCTGTCTTTATTTCCCATCATTACTTTGTGCACACTGTCCCCCACTTGCTTGTAGCCCCTCTTAACCCCAACCCAACATTACCGGAGCAACAAAAATAGCGAGCAATAGCAGTCATACAGTTTTGAGCCAAGTGGCAACAGACAACAGGAAAAGGGTCTTTTGGCAGTTCTATTGTTTTTCTTTCAGCTTAAAATTTAGTAAAGTTGGTTTAACACCAGTTTAAAAAAAAGTGCAAGGGGAATGAAAGAGAAATCAGACTAACTGACTTTTTACGAACAGTAAATGGACAGTCGCATATTAGCTGTTTTTACAGAGTTGAGAGGATATATTAAGCCTTCAAGGGGATGTAGACTTTTGATGTTTGGGTGGTTCAGCTTTTCATTTAAAAGGAATGCAACAAATACTTTTATTCAACTAGTAACCGTAAAAGCAATGAAAAAGTTGTAGCAAAATCAAACATTTTTTAAAGGATAACATTTTACAAGAATTATTGGATGGTATAAACTCATGAATCCTGCAGTGAATCGCCATCAGAAAGCATAAACAAACATTTGCACTAAAACCTATAAATAATGTATAGCAGAGGTTCTTATAGGATTTCCTTGAATAAAGAGGTAAGTAAAGTTTACAGAGGTTCAGCCTTAGACAAAAGGAAAAAGGGATTTATCACAGGACACAATACAGTTTAAATTTTACATTCATTTAATTGTTGATCATTTAGCACACCAGAAAGCAGTCTCACACCCAGGATTATCTTTTTACGTAGATGTTAGTTCGTGTTTGTTATTTTTGGGTTATTGCGTGTCATGACTTGCTTGCCCTTTAGTCTGACTGAAGCAGCTGTAACTACAATGAATGCTGATTTATCATCATTGTAGCCCCAAATGGAACATTTGTTAGTTTGAAAAGTCAGACTAAAGGAGCTTTTATTTGGATAATTTACACACAAACATGTTTAAATTATTTCTTAAATGAATGTATTTTCTGCACAACATTCTTTATATGAGCAAAATCTATGAACAGTTTTTAAAGAAATTAAAAACGTAATATTTTACATATCGGTCCAAAGCCGATATAAAAATCTACTGATTTATCTTGATTGCGTAAACACTTCACCACTGTACAGTGTGTCATTTCATTGCAAGGCTGCTTTTCTCCTCTTCAGAATCAGCTGGAAATACATCAATTGCATACAAGGTTGAAGAAATATGTGGTCAAAAGAATTTGAACAGTGGAGCTGTAGCCGTGGTGTTAAAGAGTTAATTGCTTTCAAGGTCATTCTACTCAAATCTGGACTTATGTTTGCGGTTATCACCTTGCTGCAGAATGAACACCTCACGAAGCACATGAAGCTATAGAATGCTGCAGCCACGTTTGCTAAAGATACGTCTCACTCTGCTCCCATCAGCAACCCTTAAGTCAGCAGAGCCGTGATGCTTCATTATCCCACAAGATTCTTTTCTCTCTTTCATGCTATAAAATTTCAACAAGGTTACTTCCAAGAAAACCCAGAAATGGAAAAGGAAAGTCGGTTAAAACACTACACTGAACCAGACTGTCAGGATGAACCAGAGGGCAACATAATAAAATCTGAGTACTGACACTCCCCCATCCAGGATGCTCAAAGGAATAAAACAAAATGAAACAAAGAAAGAGAAGTCCAAATGAGTCCATTTTAACCATCAAGCATAAAAAAACATTTTTTTAGTACATTTTGGTACACATCTATAATCCAGAAATGTGCTAATCAGGAACAAATCAGATTTAAGTTCCAAATGTACAAGAATAAACTGAAATCCTCAAAAAAAGTGTCCAAAGCTGATTTAAATGCATTTAAAAAATGATTAAACTTTAAAAGATAAAGTAAATATTGCTTATTTTGCTCAGGGTTACCTTGCATAATCTTTTGTCATGTCCCATTTGCCTTTAGTTCTCTTACATGCATTTCATTCAGCCCAGCCCAGCTATATTTAGCTTCACAAACACACAGAAACACTGAGCTGAATGAAAAAAGAAAAAAAGATCTCCTGGGCGGATTATCCTCTGGGCAAACTTTGTCTTCATGAGCAGGGATGGCATGGATGGTATTGTTGTTCTTATCCTGGCGAAACAAAGCACTGTCTTTTCCTATTATATGAAAAACTACCACAATAGAAGGTTTAATAGCTTGGCATATGTCTGTCTGCACATAGCTTTTGTCAACATGAAAGCTTTAGTGAATTATGTGTACAAAGCTTTGAAGGTGTGTAGATGACAGAGTTGCGTTTTCAGGTAAGCCAGTGGCGCATTAGAGTATCTGTTCAAGATGCTAGAAAAAGGTGCCTCATTATTACCTGAAATGTGAACTTTTATCTGTAAGGTTGTTTTTGTGTAATGATTCGTCTCAACAATTTGATTGATATCATAATTAGTAGATGTTCATACGATTCATAGTTCATATTGGTTAATTTTAAGCAATCAGGTTCACTGACCTAAAATCAATCCAGGACTTCTTTAGTTAAATGTCCTACCAATGTGACTCAGAGATAAATACCTGGGTACTGAAAAGTGCAGGGGAAGTTTTTCCAGATTCCTTATATTTCTTGCACGATAATCAAATATAAATCAAATATGTGTACAAACAAACAAGTAAACAAAAATGAATGGCAAATCCATTCACATCTTAGTTCATTTTAGAACATTCTAGCACACTGTATAGTCACGGCTTTTCAAAATTCAATGTTTTTCCACACATTGGTGTGATGATGGCTTGATCATTTTTTTGCTGACATTACACATGTGTTACCCACTGTGATGCACTTGGTCATTTTTATATAAACTAAACACACCGTCAATTAATACACTTTTGAAACCATTTTGTAATAGCAAAGGTTGATTCAATTAACATCTTGCCTCAGACAGATCAACCTAGTTAGACTGTAAGATTATAAATCAATTAAGTTGATTATTTGTTTCACCCCTACTAGATTGAATATTTTAGGCAAAATTGTTGTTCATTTACTTTTTTAGTTGTGTTTAAGAGAATCTTTACATAAATCCCTATGTAAGCAGTACTATTATTAAATTGTAGTTTTAGATCTCCATAAAGGAACTTAAAAATGTTAAATTGTCCAGTAAGTTTCCCCACGCTGCTTTACACCAGAAGTTCATGAGGAAGAAAAAAAAGAATGTGAACTGAGTAAGCCTGCATCTTATCAGCAACCACTCAATAGATGGTAATTACATCCTTAAGTTTTGGCACAATTGGTAGAGGACATATCTGAAAATGAAATGTTCTTCCTTAAACCTTTTGCAACCTGTGTTGTGAGTGTATTCACAGCACTTCTTCCTCTTCTGCAACCGCTCCAGTGTGACACGTTTGTATGTTTTGGATTTAAGAGTGTACCAGGAGACAAAAGAAAGACCTTTAATGTCCATCCAAGTTAAGGCAACTGACTTTTTTGAACACCAATATTCCTTTAGCACAGTAACACTTTTTGGTTGAGGTAATAAAAAGGGATCTTAACAAACTAATTAGCATGCCAACATTTGGTCATATTATAAAACAAAAGAATTGGCTGTAGTGGAATAAATGCAAACATATTAGGCAATTTTAAGGCTTCTCGTGAACACATTACACATTAAGGCATATTTTAACATAAATTTTTTTTGCAAAGTTGTAGTAAAATAAAGGTCTAAAAAAATCCTTTGGAAAGCGTCAAGAGTCGACAGAGACAATTTTTTCCCGGGAATCGAATAAAAAGAATCGGCTCCCGAGAAAGAATCTGATTGCCTATTACTACTGGCAAGTCTGTGCTGCAATGACTTGGGCATTCCACATTAAACCTTTGAAAACAGCATGCACCTCGTGGATGACAGACGTCAGACACACTTAAGTGTAGCAGCTTGTTCCACTTGTTCCTGTTGCTTTAAATTTTTTTTTTTTTACTTGTCTTGTTAAATTCTAGCAATGTATCATTTTTTTACGTTCAGAGAGACACAGTTGAGCAAAAAAATAAGACCAGAAGGCCTCTTGTGTTGAATAGATTTTACTGTTACTTGCAATAATGGGTTAAGAATCTTCAGACATACAATATGTATTTTTGTGTAAACCCCTTTTGTATTTGAGGCCAAGCTTTATTTAAAATAACCATATTTATATGCATTTCCTGTTGGACCGAACAAAAAAAAAAAAGAAAAGAGAGAGAGTGGGATTTTAGGATGGGAGATAAGGGATTAAGATGGGGGAGATGGAAGGGGGTAGGAGCAGTTAATTAATACATACATGATAGTGTCATAAGTAAATTGCATGACTTAGTTCTCACACACACACTAACAAATTGTATGCACACAACAATTTACTGGTTTTAAGTGTACCTCACAGGGTGCACTGACTGAAATTAGGTTATGCACACAGACAGGTACACACAAGATTTGCATATCCAACATTATTGGAGAGGGGTGTTAAAAACATTACCCATGCACGTATTTGTGCATAAGCGAAAATCCAGGTGGATTGAATGAACGTCTGCTTCTGGTGAGTGCAACTTGATCACGTTGAATGCAACTGCAAGGGCAGGAGGCCGGCCCGCCTCACCCCAGAGGCCCTGGCAGACAGCAATGGCCCGGCCTATTCGGGCACCCAAGAGCCCCCCCCCAAGAGACAAAGACCCCAGAACAACCACCCCCACGCGTATGAGATCCCCACCTAGGAGACAGACCAGGAGGACTGCTTCTAGGCCATAAGCAGGAGGAACAGAGACAGTGCAGAGCAGGAGCCCCAGCCCGGGTAGGGACCTGCCCCACCCCAAGGCACTCCAAGCCAAGACCAAGTCCCGACCATATGAGACCCACGCCCCAACCACATGAGGCCCAGATGAGAGCCATGCCACCGCCCAGGAGTCCTGAGCTCCATCCACCTCCATCCCCAGAGGCAGACACCGGTGACCAGCAGAGTTCCCAGACAGGGCCAAGGGGTGGTGAGACGGAGGATCCAGCTACAGCTGCTGTGAGCAACGATGGAAAATTGCAGTGCCCTGGTGTGCCCAGAGAAGAGGCTCTACCTGCTTCTAGGAGGATAAGGTCCACCAAGCTCAGGTGTTGTGGAGTCCCTCACTGTGTGGGAAAAAGCCGGAAGGTCAGGGACGCCATGGACGCCCCCGGCAGCATGTCCCGCTCCACCCAGTCTGGTGACCATCCCCTTCTCACCGTGTGTGTACGTGATTGTGTACTAAGGAAGTGCAATTAAAATTGGTGGACCAGAGTGATACAGACTACTCCATTCTCCAACAGTGGATTCTGATTGCTGTATTCAGTTGCCCTCATTCTCTCCACTGCAAAACATTTAAATGAAGCAGTTTGCAGCTGTAATCCCTTGCACAATCTGTTTTAGTAAACCTTCATATCCAAGCTAAATACTTGTTGCATGTCCAAATAATTTTACACTCATTATTTAGGTTTTTAGTAAGTTGAGGACTGTGCTTTAAGTTAAAATTATTTTATATAGCATTCAACATTTTATTTGAAACATGTTTAAAATATTTAAGGAGAGAACCACGCAGAAGGCTGGATTTTTCACATTTTTCTTTGCCATGCGCACATCACAAGAGTTAATGCAAATACAACCTTTTTTCAAAAGTTACTTGCTGGTTAAAGAAAACTTATTGTAGAATTTAGAATAACTGAAAATAATTCAAAGAGTGTGATTTCTGGTGTGTTCCCGAACCAATTCCTTGTCAGTATGAAATTTAAGGATCCACTGATTAAAATGATGGCGTTAACTTCTGCATGACATCCTAAATTTGTTCACGCTCTAGTGGACACCACTTCTTCAGCTTTTTGTTTGCGTTTTGACTTGCACATTTGCTTTCAACATTATAAACTGAAACTATTGTGGTTGAATTTTCTGTTGCACTCTGCTCAGAACCTCTTAACGTCTCTTCTTTTAGAAATGGGTACCACCAAAAGTGTAGCATAGTGTAAGAGTCTTTTCTTGTATTGTATTCTCTATCTATCTATCTATCTATCTATCTATCTATCTATCTATCTATCTATCTATCTATCTATCTATCTATCTATCTATCTATCTATCTATCTATCTATCTATCTATCTATCTATCTATCTATCTATCTATCTATCTATCTATATTTGGTTAGGTTTTGATTTTATATTTATCAACTTGATGTTAAGTTCTGTTTCAAATTAAATCGTGTCTTTGTTTTTTGTTTTTTTTTGTTGCTTTTTTTGCATGGGTTTATATAAACATGATGCTTCAGCCCAGTACTTTTTGGATGCTGCTGATTATTGTCTGAAACGATTGAATATGTTTTGTTTGAAGAACCAAATGAATTTCAATCGACGAAAACATATTTTTATAGGAAGGAAGCATCAGCTATAAGTTTTTGGAAAGAACATTCTATATTAACCTTTTAAGACCCGGGCAAATTTTTGAGCTAAACTTCTAAACATGTGCCCCATGCTTAACTTTACAACAACCTGTCCCCCAGTTCCATCAGGATGAAGCCCATTTGTTACACTAATCAAACATGCAGTTGTAGAGTCGGATAAACTATTTTTTCTTTACCAGTCCTGATAATTTTTTAGGAGATTTTCCTTACCGCGAAGGGGGGTCTAAGGGCAGGGATGCCAGTTTAGCTTAGTCAGTTCAATTTAGTATTTTCCTATTGAATTCTATATATTCATGATCCTTTTGGTTTTATGTTTCACTCTTTCAATTACAGATACGAAGCCCATCGAGACGACTGTTGTTGTGAACTTGGGCTATACAAATAAAATTGAATTGAAATGAATTGAACTGGTACATCGCCTGTCGGTCCTAGAAGAGGATTCCTCCTTTATGCAGACATCTCCGAAGTTTCTTCTTTTTTTTCTCTTACCGAGAAGGAAGGTCTAAGGGCAGGAATGTATAGTTTAGCTTAGCAATCACCTGTTGTGTTTTATGACGGATTTTATGTTTTTGTGCATTTAATGGTGTGAAGCCCATTGAGACAACTGAGTTGTAATATTGGGCTATATAAATAAAATGGAATTGAATTGAATTAAAAATGTTGTCACAGGGCCTCAGTTGAGTAGAATTAACTACTGTGATAATATAACCACATGTCCATCCATGCATGTGGATGCCAGGTCTTAACAGGTTACTATTGAATTTTTTTACTACATTTCTTAACAGTATAAAAAATGTAATTATTCTAAATCTATGTTTTTTTTATTTTACAGATAAAGATCCTCTCTAAAAACCTATATACAACAGTAGATTTCTGACATTGCCTTGCTGTGTAGGGTGACATTGCTCTGTAAAAATGGACAACTTAGTTGCTCAATATGCTAAGAAATGTGATACATTCTGCTTTTTAGATACTATTAAATCTATTAAATAAAACAGATTTCTAATATGATGATTTTGTATTGAAGAAAGAGAACTTGATTTAATTTTTACTTACGGTTACTGTTTATCAAACAGATCTAATTTCAGTGTCAGTGACTGTTTCAACAATTTAGGGTTATATAGAAAACCAGTTCAAACAGATGCCATTAATACAGGTAACGAGTGGAGGACAGAGGATTCTCTTGTACAGAAGACATGAAAGGTCTGTGAGAGCCAGAAATCTTGCTTGTTTGTATGTGACCAAATTCTTATATTCCACCATAAATTCTACAAAAACCAGACAAGGTGATTTTCTGGATTTTCAGTGACATCAGGTCATTTTGAAGTAACACAAAACTGTGAGCCTTAGCTGAAGACCACTCTGCTCTTACTTTTCCGTTTTATGCTAAGTTGCCTCTACTGCCTTTTAACTCTTTAAAATAATAAAATAACATAAAAGACCAAATAAAAAAGCAAGCAGAAACATTGTATTCAATAAATTCCAGAAGCACTATAATATATATTTGGTTGTAATAAATCTACATATTTACCACTAGTGTTTCCTTGTGTTTTGAAGCTTAATCTAACACAACCATTACTGGAACTGCATTAGACACTAACTGGACCGGCTGGACTTGAGTCTTAAACAGCCTGTAATGGAATGAAGTCTTTTGTCTTGTAGGAGTTTTTTGTCTGTCACCATAACGAGAAAGGTACTATTGAGCAATTACAAGTACATAGTCTTTAGTAAAAAGTTTCTGCAAATGACAAAGACGTGCTGTGACCAAGGTGTTTTTCTACATAAAGCATATATATAATAAATCATTTTTTGCATCACTGCTGTGAAACTAACAACATGCCACTGGGATAACTGGATTGGGTGTGACACCAGCAAAGAATTTAAATTATATATTAACAAAAGGTGCTGCTATAAACAGTAAGGGTTTCGTAAGGTAACAAATCAAGTGAGAATAAAGCAAGATATAGCGATATACTTGTCCACATTGTATATATAATTAGTTTTATTTTGTTTTATTTTTAACCTTTCAATTATAAAATGTAAAAATATTGCCACTGTTCGTTTTTAAAGATAAAAACACAAACATTGCAAAAGAATTTCATAAAAAAATGTTTTGATGACGTTTGAACACACTTTTAATGAAGCTTTCTTCATCAAATTAATAAAGCTCAATAATTGCCATTGAAAAAAAGTTCGTTCATGTTTTCGAACCAACCTGCTGTTGAAGTTCCTTATTGGCTAAACACACCTGCTCCAGGTAATCAGCAGCAGATAAAGCAGGGTTTCTGGAAAACCAGCAGGAGGCCGGCCCTCAAGTCCTAAATTTGGGCTCCCCTGTGGAGGGGTCATATGGTTGCTGGAGCCTATCCCAGCCACTCTTGGCTAAAGGCGGGGTACACCCTGGATGGTTTGCCTCTCTACTGTAGGGCAAAAGAAGCAGAAGACGGCACACTCACATTCATACCTAGGGGCAACTCAGAGTCACCAGTTAACCCTTGAAGTATGTTTTTAGACTGAGATGAAGCTGGAAGGCTTGGAGAAATCCAACATATGCACGGAGAGAACATACAAACTCCACACAAAAAGAATCCAGCTGGGAATTGAACCAGGGCTTTCTTGCTGGGTGGCAAGAGTGCTAAATGCTATATTATCATGTAGCCTAGTTAATGTAAATTAAATGAAAATAAAATTTAAAAAAGATCCAGGGAAAGATTTGTGGTATCGATTTTTATATTGCGTAACAAATGCCATGTGTCTTGATTTAGTTTAGTCTCAATAAGATGACACACAACCTGGAATGGTTCTTTAGGAACAACAAACAAAAAATAGAAAGAAAAACTATGTAATGTAGTCAAACCAGTTCTTATTTTAGACTCACACCCAGAGACTGGAAAAATCTCCAAATTTAAAGGGACCTGTAGTATAATCGATATCATATAACAGAACAGGATTTTGAATCTTAAAATTTGAACATTTTTTGCCATCACAAATAAAACGAGCACAGAATAAGTAATAAAATACAATTTATTTATTCATTCATTCCTGTTTTGCACAAACTAGGATTACATCAAACTTTATTTATAAAGCACAACATTCTTTGCTAAATGAAAAACCAAAACAAGGACCTTCATATAAGAAAAAAAAATCATAAAAACATACACAATGTTCCTACCCCCCTACCCCTACATCCTGCATATTGTGCAACATAAAATGCATAAAATTACATCAAATTAGGAATTGAAATGAAAACCCGGATGCAGTGAGTAAAAATGTCATCCATCCATCTTTCAAACCCACTCAATCTCTGATGGGGTCAACAAGCTGCTGGAGCCTATCCCAGCTACTGTTTGGTAGACGCTGGACAGGTCACCAGTCTGTCATGGTGCTGTGGGTAAAAATGTTTTACAGCTAATCTAAAAGTAGGTGCATTTGTCAACATTTTCTTATCCACAACACTAACAAGGTCCCAAAATGGAATCTAAAGTAAACACAAGCTCTCCTTTCAAGTGTAAGCAGGAACCAATGAGACCCAACCAAATTACGGCGACTGGAAGCATTTTTTGTCGAAACAACACTTGAAAATGCAACTTAAGATTAATCTGTTTTTGTCAGTTATTGTAGTATTTGACCTGAAATTTAAAAATTGGCTAAACTTGGTGATTGTATAAATGTAGACAGCATATATGTGTCTGTTTTGGAAAAATAAGTGGCATATCTGGGCCTCTGAGCATCTTAGTTCTTAGCACATCAACAATTCTGAAGTTTCAGAGAAATCTTAATTATGAATATAATAAGATGAAAAGAAAACGTTTATATATAATTCCTTAAATAAATAATTGTGAACTGTAACTTGTAGCAGAATTATAATTTTATTTTCAGTCAGAAAGACCATTTTCTTAAACCATGCTGATCTGTTGTACATTTCAGTGAATGTAGGATGATGTTCTTGCATTATAAGCCACCCACTCATTATCTGGGGAATTGACTTGGCTCCAATTGTTTTCAAATCAGCCCCAAACTGCCTTCTGTTGGTTGGTACACTGGTGACTGGACTAGGAGTTGGGGTAGTTATAGTCAGTAAGCTTTATTGCATTAAACAACACACAGAAGAAAAAAAGGTAGTAAAGATCACAATACTTTCAAAAAATCATCAGTTATTTAAGATGAGTTATGCTGTCTTTGTGCCCCAGCTGAACAGAATTTCTGCTTTTTGACTGGATTGCACCCTTGGCTAGAGCAGTGTGTGCCAAATAAACTGAAGTATGTTTTCTCTGTTTGTCAGTTAGTCTGTAGACAAATTGTCAGAGGTAGTCAACTTTATTGACTAGGCATCATATTAGTAAATTGCTGGCACAATACCAATTTGGCCATAGACTAGTTGCATCAGAAAGTGCATAAAACCTCTTCAGATATCTCTTCTAATCGCTTTGGTTTTGATAACCATAATTGAGAGTTGTTGAAAGAAACTAGCAGGCTGAGTTAAGTTGACTGAGGAAAAATAGATTGGATTAGAAGTACTGGCATGGAAAGGTCCCCTAACAATGTAAAATTGTCTGGCATGGAGTTGTGGTTGATAAATTGGATTCACTTTAAAAAAAAAACAAAATAACAGTCTTTTGCTTTTAGAAATCCCATGTGATTGCACAAAAACTGTTTTCTTGTTCGTATTTACAGTTGGATTAAGGAATTCAGACATTGTAATCTGAAGTACTTTTTATTAACAACTAAAAAGGATTTTACTACAAGCTTATTTGCTGTTTTAAAAAACTGCAAGGCTTTCACCTGCTTTTCCATGAATCTATACAAATTCCCTGTTTGTGACGCTAGATAAAGGTGATGTGCTGTTTCAGTGGCTCAGCCGTGAGGTTTAAAATTGAACTTAAGAAAGAATTTCTGCACCCCCAACTGACGCAAGTCGATCAGTCTGTACCCTTTTCATGGTCACCGTGTTTTATGTCACTCGGTTTAGTTGGTAAAGTGGTTGGTTAGATCTGAACTTAAGAAATGAAAACAAATATTTGCTTATTGTGAAAACAGTTGTAAAGTATCTAGAAAATGTAAACTGCTGTGGCTTTTTTTGTACAGCTGTCAGTCATCTTTTGCGTCATGGTAGGTGTGACGGAGTGAAGCCGCCGCACTGTAATGCATCTCATTGGATCTTACTCGAAAAGTAGATCTGTTTGCTTTTCTTCACTGGGATTATGAAATGGGTAGAATATGTGTGTGTATATATATATTTGTGTGTATATATATATATATATATATATACACACCGGTATATATGTATGTATGTGAGTGAAACTTTGCTTGTAAAAAAGAAATTATAAGTCATTGTACGGTTCTGAAAGTTCAAAGTGCATTTGCATAAAACAAATTAATTTTTGCCACCAATACATCCTGCCAAAACTCTCCTAGTCAGTCAAAACTAAGTCTGTAAAATGTAAAAAAAGAGAGGCTGCTGTTGTGCAGTATTGCAATGCCTAGTTAAACTATTTTCAGTGTGCAAAATGTCAAAACTGTGCAAAGTATCATTCTTTGTAAAGTAAATTCATTTTTAATAAGGTCTAAAGAGTTTCAAATAATTTATTTTTGTTTGTCCTACAATTTGCATTATAAAATTTATAATTTCATAAATACTTGAAAGATATTATGTATCCATGAAATAGAATGGATGCCTCAATCATTACTCACTTCATTTGACTAGTTCACGTCATTACCTCCCTCACACACGCACAAACACACCTCATACACACTTGTATCTACACTCTCAGACACGCAGGACTGCCCTAAACCCGGTACATTTTTTTTTTATTTTTTTCCACAGGAAATGATGTACAAAAAAACAAGTTAGACAAGTTTTGTTGCACTTTAAAAAACACAAATTCCTAGCCTCTCCTTTACAGAACGCTGCAAGCTGATAGCTGCTCACTACATCTTTGGACCTCAGGAGTAAAAGCACCAGTTGTCCTGTTCTTTGCACTTTGGTACCTTTACCTGTGAGCTTAAGGGGGCAACTACATACTCTACAAGGTAAGACAAAACTTGTATTAATAATACGTTATTTTTTTTCTTTTGCATATGGATATCTGTTCAGAAATCACACAAATTATAAAATGAAATTGTCTATTGATTAATTTAAAGTTTACTTTATTTTTTACTTTTAATCATTAGAAACAATTTCTTTCTTTCTTTTCCATTGTTTGACAATGGTACAATTGCAAACAAATATCTATCACTTGGGTGTGGCTCCCCTATTTGAGCATCTGAGCATTAGAGGCAGAACTGCTGCAACAAACATGATATATATATATATATATATATATATATATATATATATATATATATATATATATATATATATATATATATATATATATATATATATAATATATATATATATATATATATATATATAATTTTTTTCTTTTTCAGGAGAACCTTTTTACAAAATGCTTACAAAATCCTTCTTATTAAAAAATTTACAAATGAAGCAAGTGACATAATGTTTTCTGACACATTTGTAATCTAAATTTCAGATAAAAATAGGTTTATACAAAACAAAATTGCAACAAATTACTGAAGAAAAAAAATGATTTGAGCTAAGTGGGGAAAATGTAACGAATCCCTCTTTTTTTTTGTAAAAAAACATACTCATTCTTGCAAAAAAAAATGGATTATGAAAAGCACTGAAATAAATGCATTAATTTAAAATGTATTAATCAGGCAAATAGAACAATATGGAGAGATCTTGATTTTCTTTTTGTGAATGTTCAGTCAAATTCTTGGTATGATGTGGAGATCGATACACCTGTGGATGGAATCTTCAACTGCAGCTGGAAATGCAAAACTGCTTTATCCAGTAGAGAAAAGGTTTTACAGACTTGTCTCACTGGAATTTGAGAATATTCTATTCGGAGAATGTCACAATCTCAGTGTGTGGTTGTGTAAATGCTTTTTTAAGAGTCTGATGTTAGTTGTGAGTCAGTCAGTTTAAGGACGCGGTGGGGGCAAGGTTTGGTTGTTGACAAAAGGAGCTTCTGTTTTTGTGTCATTTTTAAAAACTATCAATTGCCATTTTCAAGTCATCAAGAAGTTACTTTTATTTTCTTCTACATTATAGGCAGGTTGTTATGTCATCAAACTGTTGAAGAATGGCATGAGTCCTTAATTTTTCATATTAAGCCTTAGACAAAAATGTGGAATATTACATTCAGCAAACATAATAGTATATTATCATTTTCTTAAAATAGCTCAGTAAATGTGCATAAAAAAGTCTTCAAAATGTTATTTGTAACTGTTTTAACAGGAAGTGGACTGTCTGTGCATGGAACCTGTTACAGTCATTTTCCTACTAGCAGGTAATTGTTGGCAGTGTTTGCTTGTCTGCGCATGTGTTATATGACAGTATTCTAAAACTAAAATGTTGGTTTAGTTATTGATCAGAAGTAATTTTTTTTTCTTCACAGGGCTAGTTGGATCACTTCAAAATGGGGCATCAGGTAACATATTTACATATCACAGGACTTAAGACATTGAATTTGATCTTTATGATGTATAAAGCACAATTTTATGACTACAGCTACTTTCAAAAGCTGGCTGAATCAAAACAATGTCTCAAGAAATGTCAGCATTAATTAGCCTAATTTGGTAAAACAAAAAAAAGTAATTTTTTTTAAATATATATTTTGAAAATAATATGTTCAGAAATTTTGTCAATAGGTATCATTTGATGCTTTGAAATTTAAGCAATATTTATTGTACATTATTTATAACATATTGTAGTTCACCACACATGTCACCAGATGGTAGCAATGTTACAAATACCTGAAAAAAATTTTTTATGCTGAGCAAATTCATTCCTCACATTCCTGTATTGTTAAACATATCATATCTATGTCTAAAGTTATTTACTTCAGGTCTACTGATTTTAGCTAAAGCATTATTTTTAATCTAGCATGGCTTAACGTACAATATGTTTTTTTTAACCAAAAACATTGATTACACTTTTTAATAAATAATATTCAATTACTCCACTGCCAACAATATTCAAACAAAACTTTGATTTTTTATTTTGAGACAAGAAATATATAAAAGTAATAATTAAAAAATAGCAGTAAAAATATCTTACTTTTTTACAAATAAATAACAAGGATTATGACTCTTTAAGCTAATTGTTCCATGAAGACAAGTTTGTTTCTAGAATTTGCCCAACATTGTTTTAATCCCTTCATTTTCATCAGCAGACACAACTGTGTCACCAGACAACTCAACAGCCACCACAACCTCACTAGAAAATGAAGGATTCACTGCTGATACGACTATAATACCAGTCACAACACAGTCAATGCAGGATGTCTTCACAAGCAACACAACGATGCTACTGGTCACTTCAACGATAGAACCAACTGAGGAAGCCTTAACAGCTGCTTCAACAGACACAGGGGCTTTAGCAACCGCTCAAGAAAGCGCAACAGCTGGCACAGCCTCACCACCAGAGACAGTGACCTCAGCACCCGCCCAAGAGAGCTCAACAGCTGGAACAAACACACCTGCACAAGAAAGCTCAACAGCTGGCACAAACACACCTACGCAAGAAAGCTCAACAGCTGGCACAAACACACCTGCGCAAGAAAGCTCAACAGGAGGCACAGATTTACCACCAGTCAGTTCAGCACCGGCCCAAGAAAGCTCAACAGCTGGCACAAACACACCTGCGCAAGAAAGCTCAACAGGAGGCACAGATTTACCACCAGTCAGTTCAGCACCCGCCCAAGAAAGCACAACAGCTGGCACAAACACACCTGCTCAAGAAAGCTCAACAGCTGGGACAGCCCCACCACCAGAGACAGTGACTTCAGCTCCCGCCCAAGAGAGCTCAACAGCTGGAACAAACACACCTGCCCAAGAAAGGTCAACAGCTGGGACAGCCCCACCACCAGAGACAGTGACTTCAGCTCCCGCCCAAGAGAGCTCAACAGCTGGCACAAACACACCTGCCCAAGAAAGGTCAACAGCTGGGACAGCCCCACCACCAGAGACAGTGACTTCAGCTCCCGCCCAAGAGAGCTCAACAGCTGGAACAAACACACCTGCCCAAGAAAGGTCAACAGCTGGGACAGCCCCACCACCAGAGACAGTGACTTCAGCTCCCGCCCAAGAGAGCTCAACAGCTGGAACAAACACACCTGCTCAAGAAAGCTTAACAGCAGGCACAGTCTTACCACCAGTCAGTTCAGCACCCGCCCAAGAAAGCATAACAGCTGGCACAAACACACCTGCGCAAGAAAGCTCAACAGCTGGCACAAACACACCTGCGCAAGAAAGCTCAACAGGAGGCACAGATTTACCACCAGTCAGTTCAGCACCCGCCCAAGAAAGCACAACAGCTGGCACAAACACACCTGCTCAAGAAAGCTCAACAGCAGGTACAGCCTCTCCACCAGACACTTCAGCACCCGCCCAAGAAAGCTCAACAGCTGGCACAAACACACCTGCCCAAGAAAGGTCAACAGCTGGGACAGCCCCACCACCAGAGACAGTGACTTCAGCTCCCGCCCAAGAGAGCTCAACAGCTGGAACAAACACACCTGCTCAAGAAAGCTTAACAGCAGGCACAGTCTTACCACCAGTCAGTTCAGCACCCGCCCAAGAAAGCATAACAGCTGGCACAAACACACCTGCGCAAGAAAGCTCAACAGCTGGCACAAACACACCTGCGCAAGAAAGCTCAACAGGAGGCACAGATTTACCACCAGTCAGTTCAGCACCCGCCCAAGAAAGCACAACAGCTGGCACAAACACACCTGCTCAAGAAAGCTCAACAGCAGGTACAGCCTCTCCACCAGACACTTCAGCACCCGCCCAAGAAAGCTCAACAGCTGGCACAAACACACCTGCCCAAGAAAGGTCAACAGCTGTCACAGCCTCACCACCAGAACCATCAGCACCTGCCCAGGAAAGCTCAACAGCTGGCACAGCCTCACCACCAGTTAGTTCAGCACCCGCCCAAGAAAGCTCAACAGCTGGCACAAACACACCTGCCCAAGAAAACACAACAGCTGTCACAGCCTCACCACCAGAACCTTCAGCACCCGCCCAAGAAAGCTCAACAGCAGGCACAGCCTTACCACAAGAATCTTCAGCACCCGCCAAAGAAAGCACAACAGCTGTCACAGGCTCACGCCCAGACACTTCAGCACCCGCCCAGGAAAGCTCAACAACTGGCAAAGCCTCACCACCAGACACTTCAGCACCCGCCCAAGAAAGCTCAACAACTGGCAACGCCTCACCACCAGACACTTCAGAACCTGCTCAAGAAAGGTCAACAGCTGTCACAGCCTCACCACCAGACACTTCAGCACCCGCCCAGGAAGGCTCAACAACTGGCAAAGCCTCACCACCAGACACTTCAGCACCCGCCCAAGAAAGCTCAACAACTGGCAAAGCCTCACCACCAGCCACTTCAGCACCCGCCCAAGAAAGCTCAACAACTGGCAAAGCCTCACCACCAGACACTTCAGCACCCGCCCAAGAAAGCTCAACAACTGGCAAAGCCTCACCACCAGACACTTCAGCACCTGCCCAAGAAAGCTCAACTGCAAGCACAGCTACATTACCAGCTATCATAACTTCAGGAGCAGCCCAGGAAATTGTGCCCACAACCAAATCACCTGTTGAAACAACTTTAGAACCAGCCAGGGATGCCTCAACAGCTGGCATAACTACTCCACCAGTTACCACAACAACAACCACAACTGTTGCAACAACTACAACAGTTGCAACAACTACAACAGCTACAACAGATATTAAAACTACTACTACAACTACAGCCAAAACCACAACTACAACTACTAAAGCTGCCCCAATTCCAGAGCCTGTAATCAAGCTAGGATTTAAGGTGGTGCAAAACTTTACTTCAGACCTTGCAAACACAAGTTCGCCATCATTCAAGAAATTGGAAAAAGAAGTTACCACTGCAGTAAGTTTTCATCTATTCTCCATCTATAATAAAGTTTGTAACCAGTATACTGCATCAAAGGGAGAGGGGACGCCGGGATACAGACGAGACAGATAGAGAGAGAGAGAGAGATATATATATAGATATATAGATGATAGATATATATATGTATAGGTAGGTAGATATATATATATATATATATATATATAGATATATATATATATATGATATAGAATATATAAATATATACGTATATATATATAATATATATATACAGTATATATATATATATATATATATAGTAGTATATATATATATAGATATGATATAGTATATATGAAGTATAGATATATATATATATATATATATAGATATATATATATATATTATATATATATATATATATATAATATATTATATTTGAATGGAAATTGTCATCGGAATGGAAATTCTCATTATTTTTTTCTTTGTCTAACTTTTAAAAGCTTGACAAGGTCTATACAGAAAATATGGATCCCTCTTCAATAAACGGTCGTCAGGAAATTTAGGTATGAAACTTGGCCTTTCAACAGTTGGTGAGATATTAACCTTTGTCCCAAACTAGTAATGTTTTTGTAATGTAAGTTTTGACAAACCATTTGTCTGTTGTTTATAGTTTGTCTAATAATCAAATGTGTTGAAATTTGAAGTCATTCTTTCATTTTTCTTTACTTTAACAAACTACAATTGCAAAACAAAGTACATTATGTCACTTTCAATTGCAGCCAAGGATCCGTTGTAGTGGATGCTGAGTTGATCTTCAATAATGTGACAGCACTACCAAATTCCAGTTCTGTGACTGAAACTTTGACGGAGGCTGTTGCCAGTCAAAACTTTTCCCTCAGTGTCAACACATCTTCAATTTCAGCAGCCCGTAAGACTTTTTTTGCTAACATAAAAGCCTCGACAATTTATATTGAATATTGGCAAAGATCATTAATCATATGTGCTATTTCCAGCTGTCTTTACAGAGCCTGAACAAGTAACCACTACTGCAACCACAACAATAAATTTAACTACCCTACCAGGTACTACAAAGCCAAAATTGTGTCATAAATGTTTATTTACCAAGTGCAATAAAATGAGTCATTCAACTGCAAAACAATTAATATATTGTCAGTTAAAAGAAAACACAACATACTTTTAAAAAGTAATAAAAAAATGATAATAATTAACTGGAATGTCATTCCCCTCATTATGCACTCTGAAGAGATATTACTTCATGTACTTACGTATTTCATTTCAGAACTTACAACTGCCGCAATTGAAACTTCCACAGCTCCAACAGCAGGTAAATCTACATTTTTCACATGTAAAACAATTTTTTCCTCGTTACTAAGACATGGCAAATAAATGAATTATTAAAACACATTTACCTCATGTCAGCTAATTAGAAAACGCACAATCTTACTGATTCTTTTTTGTTACAGAAATGACCACTACCACAACTTTAGCTCCAGCCTCCACATCAGGTAATTAAAAAAAACTGTTGATATATGTATTTCAATTTACAGATCAGATTTTTTCCTCTCATTAATATAATTTGGCATTTCAATGGTATTGACCAAATGGAGGTATACAGAAAATTGACTTGAAATAAAAGAAAAATTCTTAAGAGGAAAATGTTATTATTAATCAAAATAATTTCATCACCAGCCACCTCAACTTCATCAACACTACAGGCAACCTCACTTTCAACATCAGTAATGTTGACATCACCAACAGTCAGTGCAAACCCACATTTAGAAACCACGGCTTCCTCAGAAGACAGTGTAGCGTCAACATCAGTAACCATGACGACACCATCCAGTACAACCCTCCAGTCTGTCTCTGTGACTTCATCACCAGAGACAGCAACTTCGCTATCGATGAGGCAGACATCAACAACAGCCACTATATTTTCATCAACAGTTGGCATGTCGTCACCATTACCTACTACAACTTCAACGCCACTTGAAATAGCCTCATTATCAACCACCATGGTCCCCCAATCAGACACTGAAACTACGCCAACAGTCACTGCAATTTCACCTCTAGTCAGTTCATCTTCACCATCAACCACCACTATGGCAGAGCGTGTTGAAGAAACTTCACAATCAATAAGAATGACATCACCAACATTCAGTGTGACATCAGCATCTACACTGCCCACACCATCTTCACCTGGTAATTGTCGTGTTTTGAGTGATTTGTTATTCAATAAAAATTGAAAAAGGTAGAGATTTGAATATTAAAAAAATCATTACATTTTAGCCCTTTAACAAATTTTCATATTAATTTTGAGGTTTCTGCATTTGAAAGAAGTATTAATTTCAGGATGGGAAGCTAATTGCCATATTATAATATTAGTCCACTAATTGATCAGTGGATAAATGTGTCAGAGAGGTGATTGATCAATTAGTAAATACCTTTTTTTGTTCTTCTTGTGGCAGAACCCGTTACACCCACAACTATATCTTCAACACTGTTGAACTCCATTTCAACATCAGGTAACAATTTTAAATAAAATTATTTTTTGTCATATAAAAATCTATGAATATCAATTTTGTTTTTACCTACACAAAGAATAAACTGTAGGTTTGTGTTGTTGTTTTTTTTTTTTTTTACCACATTTGTCTTAAAGCTAATATAATATGAAAAATCTGAATACACTTACCCTACTTGTTAATCTAACACTCAAAATAACCTCATTCACCAGCAAGCTTGAGTTCACCACCACTTGATGCAACTTCTTCACCAGTCAGTGTAACACCAACAATGGTCACAACAACTTCCTCACCAGTCAGTGCAACATCTCCATCAGAAACCCTGACCTCAAGTACAGTCATTACAACTTTACCACTAGTCAGTACAGCATTTACAACAGAAACCCCAACCTTAACTACAGTTATCACAACTTTAGCACCAGTCAGAGCAACATCAACAATGGTCACACCAACTTCCCCACCAGCCAGTACAGCATCTACAACAGAATCCCCAAACTCAACTACAGTCAGTACTTCTTTACCACCACTCAGTACAACATCTACAACGGAATCCCCAACCTCATCTACAGTCAGTACCACTTTATCACCTGTCAGTACAGCATTTACAACAGAATCCCCGACATCAACTACAGTCAGTACTACTTTACCACCAGTCAATACAGCATTTACAACAGAAACCCCGACCTCAACTACAGTCACCACAACTTTACCACCTGTCAGCACAGCATCTACAACAGAAACCCCGACCTCCACTACAGTCAGTACAACTTTACCACCTGTCAGTACAGCATCTACAACAGAATCCCCAACCTCAACTACAGTCAGTACAACTTTACCACCTGTCAGTATAGCATCTACAACAGAAATTCTGACCCCAACTACTGTCAGTACAACTTTACCACCTGTCAGCACAGCATCTACAACAGAAACCCCGACCTCCACTACAGTCAGTACAACTTTGCCACCTGTCAGTACAGCATCTACAACAGAATCCCCAAACTCAACTACAGTCACCACAACATTATCACCAGTCAGTACAGCATCTACAACAGAAACCCCAACCTCAACTACAGTCACCACAACGTTATTACCTGTCAGTACAGCATTTACAACAGAATCCCCAACCTCAACTACAGTCAGTACTACGTTAACACCTGTGGGTATAGCATCTACAACGGAAAGCCTGACCTCAACTAAAGTCAGTACAACTTTACCACCTGTCAGTACAGCATCTACAACAGAATCCCCAACCTCAACTACAGTCAGTACTACGTTAACACCTGTGGGTATAGCATCTACAACGGAAAGCCTGACCTCAACTACAGTCAGTACAACTTTACCACCTGTCAGTACAGCATCTACAACAGAAACCCCGACATCAACTACAGTCAGTACAACTTTACCACCAGTCAGTACAGCATTTACAACAGAATCCCCAACCTCATCTACAGTCAGTACCACTTTATCACCTGTCAGTACAGCATTTACAACAGAATCCCCGACATCAACTACAGTCAGTACTACTTTACCACCAGTCAATACAGCATTTACAACAGAAACCCCGACCTCAACTACAGTCACCACAACTTTACCACCTGTCAGCACAGCATCTACAACAGAAACCCCGACCTCCACTACAGTCAGTACAACTTTACCACCTGTCAGTACAGCATCTACAACAGAATCCCCAACCTCAACTACAGTCAGTACAACTTTACCACCTGTCAGTATAGCATCTACAACAGAAATTCTGACCCCAACTACTGTCAGTACAACTTTACCACCTGTCAGCACAGCATCTACAACAGAAACCCCGACCTCCACTACAGTCAGTACAACTTTGCCACCTGTCAGTACAGCATCTACAACAGAAACCCCGACCTCATCTACAGTCAGTACTACTTTACCACCTGTCAGTACAGCATTTACAACAGAAAGCCCGACATCAACTACAGTCAGTACAACTTTACCACCAGTCAGTACAGCATCTACAACAGAATCCCCAACCTCATCTACAGTTAGTACCACTTTATCACCTGTCAGTACAGCATTTACAACAGAATCCCCGACATCAATTACAGTCAGTACTACTTTACCACCAGTCAATACAGCATTTACAACAGAAACCCCGACCTCAACTACAGTCACCACAACTTTACCACCTGTCAGCACAGCATCTACAACAGAAACCCCGACCTCCACTACAGTCAGTACAACTTTACCACCTGTCAGTACAGCATCTACAACAGAATCCCCAACCTCAACTACAGTCAGTACAACTTTACCACCTGTCAGTATAGCATTTACAACAGAAATTCTGACCCCAACTACTGTCAGTACAACTTTACCACCTGTCAGCACAGCATCTACAACAGAAACCCCGACCTCCACTACAGTCAGTACAACTTTGCCACCTGTCAGTACAGCATCTACAACAGAAACCCCGACCTCAACTACAGTCACCACAACATTATCACCAGTCAGTACAGCATCTACAACAGAAACCCCAACCTCAACTACAGTCACCACAACGTTATTACCTGTCAGTACAGCATTTACAACAGAATCCCCAACCTCAACTACAGTCAGTACTACTTTAACACCTGTGGGTATAGCATCTACAACGGAAAGCCTGACCTCAACTACAGTCAGTACAACTTTACCACCTGTCAGTACAGCATCTACAACAGAATCCCCAACCTCAACTACAGTCAGTATAACTTTACCACCTGTCAGTACAGCATCTACAACAAAAAGTCTGATCTCAACTACAGTCAGTACTACTTTACCACCAGTCAGTATATTATCTACAACAGAAACTCCGACCTCAACTACAGTCACCACAAGTTTAGCACCAAGCAGTACCACATCAAACACACCTGTCACAACATTACCCCCTTTAAATACAGGATCTACAACAGACACTGAAAAATCAACAACAAACACTACAACTTCACTACCAGTCAGTACAGACTCGACGCTAGAGACCAAGACATCAACAACTGTCATCACAACTTTACTACCAGTCAGTGCAAAATTAACAACTGGCACCACAACTGCAGTCAGCAAAGCATATACAACAGAAACACAGAACTCAGATAAAGTCACAACAGCTTCACAATTTGTCAGTACAGCATCTACAGTAGAAAGCCAGGCATCAACATCAGCCATTACAACCTTACCACCTGACAGTGCAGCATCTACAACAGTAAACACCACAATAACAACAACGTCTATGACCACATCAGGTACAGTAATGAAGTCTTAAGTTGAAATCAAAAACTTTGTTTTTTATTTTATTTTTATTGGTATCTACTGTCAGATATAATAAATTACCAAAACCTTTTCAAAATCTCCCACCATATTTATGGACATTTTTAAAATAAAGAAAGCTACAAATACATGTAGGTCAATGCCTGTTATACGCCACATTAAAAAGTAAAATATCATTATTAGCAGCCTATCTTAATCAACCTACTGACAATACAACAGCTGGAGACCAAAAACAACCTTTAAAGCCTGACATATACTCAAAGCATCCTCACTTTCTTTTACCAAAACCTCACCTCTGTCTATTGGTCTTTTTTTCCGCTAGCAATTGAACCATCAGAACCAGCAACAACAACAACGGCTCATACAACAACAACAGCTGCTCAACAACCAACAACTACACAGACAACAACCACAACAGCTGCTCCAAACCCAGAACCGAAGATTAAACTGGTTTTTAAACTGGATGAAACATTTACTGAAGACCTTCTGATCAACACCTCACCAAAATTCATCAGTCTAGCAGCAACCCTTAAAAACCAAGTAAGTGTGTTTAGTTTATTTATTTATTTTTGCAAAATTAAGGAAAAATTCCTTGGTTAAGAGTCAATGGTTATCTTGTTAAAATGAAAAGCATAACAAGGAGAGTTCTGAAACATTGCTTAAATGAATTTCTTTTCTGTTTTTACAGCTTGAAGACATTTATAGGTTGAGGTTTGGAGCACGATTTCTGAGAGTGCTAATTAATGGTTTCAGGTAAATGACAATATACCACATTATAGGTTAAAACTTGTTTATTGAACCATATTAGACATCAAGATATAAGGCACCATCTTAATACTTCAGTGATGGGTAATTTTGTGAAAGGATTCAGCATTTATGTCTTTTTAATTACTTGATTCATCATTGGTTTTAATCAATGCATTTCACACTGTCGAAAAATTTTTAAAAAAAGTAACAATCAACAGTAACATTTTTTGTTGGTTTATGTTTGACAATAACAACTGTTATTCCCTCTTTTTTCTTGCAGGAAAGGTTCAATTGAAGTCGATTCTGAGCTAGTATTTAATAATACAACCTCAGTGCCACAAACTGCTGAAGTAAAAACTACCCTGATTGATGCATACAACAGTTCCAACTTTAACTTTACACTGAACACAACAAGCATCTCTGCTTCAGGTAAGCTGTTGTAAAACCAACTGAGAAACACGAAGGAAAACATTGATACCGATATTTTCTAAAATTTATTTTGACAGTTGCTGAGACAACCACAACTTCACCTTTGACGTCGGTGGATACTACAACAACAGGTAGTTGGATTTAATAATGTTTTTCTATTCAGATCTTGTTCTACATCAAACAAATCAAAAAGTATATTACTAAAATAATCTTTAATAGAGGACAACTATTTACTACGTTCACTGATTTTCGTTTTTACTTTTATATGTTAAAATTAACTATTTTTCTGGCAGAAACTGTAGTACCAACAACAGCCTCTACTACATCTGGCATTTCAACTTCCACATCAGGTATAATTGTGTCCTTTATACCTTTTTTAAGTCTGCATGCAAATCAGACCATGCATCAATGTTATATGCTATGTTGCATTTTTGCAAAAGTGTTTAATTGTGTATAGATGTTTTATTTATTTCTTTTTTTACATTTAAATGTTTAATTAAAAATTTGTCTTATCTTTAATTATCTTTCATAATCTCACTGTTAGTTAACCCTGCAACAACACCATCAAACATAACTTCACCAGCTGGGACAATCACTTCAACACCAATTATTTCAACATTGCAACCATTTGTTGAGACTTCATCGCCAGAAAGCTCAAGTTCACCGTCAATAAGCACAACTTCAACACTAATCAGTTTAACATCATCAAGAGTCAGTGGGACTTCACCTTTAATCAGTACAACTTCAGCATCAGAAAATCCATCGTCACAACCAGTCATAGACATGTCAACATCAGTCAGTACAACTTCAATACCAAATAGTACAACATCCCCAACTAATAGTGGAACTTCACCATCAATCAGTGCAACATCAACACCAGTCAGTTCAACACCACCAACAGCCAGTGGAACTTCACCATCAATGAGTACAACTTCAGCAACAGAAAGCCCAGCCTCACAATCAGTCAGTGAAATGTCAACCTCACTTAGTACAGCTTCAACACTAGAAAGTACAACAACCCCAACTAATAGTGGAACTTCACCATCAATCAGTGCAACATCAACACCGGTCAGTTCAACATCACCAACAGCTAGTGGGACTTCACCTTTAATCGCTACAACTTCAGCACCAGAAAGTCTAGCTTCACAACCAGCCATAAAAGTGTCAACAGCAATTAGTACAACTTCAACACCAGATAGTACAACATCCCCAACTAACAGTGGAACTTCACCATCAATCAGTGCAACATCAACACCAGTCAGTTCAACACCACCAACAGCCAGTGGAACTTCACCATTAATCGATACAACTTCAGCACCAGAAAGCCCAGCCTCACAATCAGTCAGTGAAATGTCAACCTCACTTAGTACAGCTTCAACACTAGAAAGTACAACATCCCCAACTAATAGTGGAACTTCACCATCAATCAGTGCAACATCAACACCAGTCAGTTCAACATCACCAACAGTCAGTGGGAGTCTAACATCAATTGCCACAGGTTTAACATCAGGTAATCTTTTGTTGAAGGGACTTGTTTAAAAATGATCTCTGTCAACTAGTTTAAAAAGTCTCTTACTACAACAAACACAATGAAAAAGTAGATTTAGTTTGTTTTTCAATACGATGACAACTCCTGCTAGAAAAGGGAACTTTATATTAAAATATTTTAATATTGATTAGTCAATATAAAGTTAAGGTAATTTGTTTCTTTCTCTATTTAATCAAATAATTCTTTTTCATTGCAGAAACAACATCAATTACAACAGCAACCTCAACAACAGGGATTACAACATCGACATCAGGTAAAATTATGTCCTGTTTAGTCTTCTAAAACTGTGTATTCTAATAAAACAAATACAATTTTTGTTAAGTTACTATATATGAAAAAGTGCCTAACAGCACCCAGACATATCTATTCTGACTTTCATCACTTGTTAATCCAGCAACAACACCATCAAACATAACCTTACCAGCTATAACCATCACCTCATCATCAGTCAGTGAAATGTCAACCTCACTTAGTACAGCTTCAACACTAGAAAGTACAACAACCCCAACTAATAGTGGAACTTCACCATCAATCAGTGCAACATCAACACCACTCAGTTCAACATCACCATCAGCCAGTGGGACTTCACCATCAATCAGTACAACTTCAGCACCAGAAAGTCTAGCTTCACAACCAGCCATAAAAGTGTCAACAGCAATTAGTACAACTTCAACACCAGATAGTACAACATCCCCAACTAACATTGGAACTTCACCATCAATAAGTGTAACATCAACACCAGTCAGTTCAACATCACCAACAGCCAGTGCAACTTCACCATCAATTAGTACAACGTCAGCACCAGAAAGTCTAGCCTCACAATCAGTCAGTGAAATGTCTACTTCACTTAGTACAGCTTCAACACCAGAAAGTACAACATCCACAACTAATATTGGAACTTCACCATCAATCAGTGCCACATCAACTCCACTCAGTTCAACATCACCATCAGCCAGTGGAACTTCACCATCAATCAGTACAACTTCAGCACCAGAAAGTCTAGCTTCACAACCAGCAATAGAAGTGTCAACAGCAATTAGTACAACTTCAACACCAGATAGTACAACATCCCCAACTAACAGTGGAACTTCACCATCAATCAGTAGAACATCAACACCAGTCAGTTCAACACCACCAACAGCCAGTGGAACTTCACCATCAATGAGTACAACTTCAGCAACAGAAAGCCCAGCCTCACAATCAGTCAGTGAAATGTCAACCTCACTTAGTACAGCTTCAACACTAGAAAGAACAACATCCCCAACTAATAGTGGAACTTCACCATCAATCAGTGCAACATCAACACCGGTCAGTTCAACATCACCAACAGTCAGTGGGAGTCTAACATCAATTGCCACAGGTTTAACATCAGGTAATCTTTTGTTGAAGGGACTTGTTTAAAAATGATCTCTGTCAACTAGTTTAAAAAGTCTCTTACTACAACAAACACAATGGAAAAGTATATTTAGTTTGTTTTTCAATACGATGACAACTCCTGCTAGAAAAGGGAACATTATATTAAAATATTTTAATATTGATTAGTCAATATAAAGTTAAGGTAATTTGTTTCTTTCTCTATTTAATCAAATAATTCTTTTTCATTGCAGAAACAACATCAATTACAACAGCAACCTCAACAACAGGGATTACAACATCGACATCAGGTAAAATTATGTCCTGTTTAGTCTTCTAAAACTGTGTATTCTAATAAAACAAATACAATTTTTGTTAAGTTACTATATATAAAAAAGTGCCTAACAGCACCCAGACAAAATTTTAGTTTATTTAGATTTAGTTGATTAATGAATGGCTAAAATATCTATTCTGACTTGCATCACTTGTTAATCCAGCAACAACACCATCAAACATAACCTCACCAGCTATAACCATCACCTCACCATCAGTCAGTGAAATGTCTACCTCACTTAGTACAGCTTCAACACCAGAAAGTACAACATCCCCAACTAATAGTGGAACTTCACCATCAATCAGTGCAACATCAACACCACTCAGTTCAACATCACCATCAGCCAGTGGGACTTCACCATCAATCAGTACAACTTCAGCACCAGAAAGTCTAGCTTCACAACCAGCCATAGAAGTGTCAACAGCAATTAGTACAACTTCAACACCAGATAGTACAACATCCCCAACTAACAGTGGAACTTCACCATCAATAAGTGTAACATCAACACCAGTCAGTTCAACATCACCAACAGCCAGTGCAACTTTACCATCAATTAGTACAACGTCAGCACCAGAAAGTCTAGCCTCACAATCAGTCAGTGAAATGTCTACTTCACTTAGTACAGCTTCAACACCAGAAAGTACAACATCCCCAACTAATATTGGAACTTCACCATCAATCAGTGCCACATCAACTCCACTCAGTTCAACATCACCATCAGCCAGTGGGACTTCACCATCAATCAGTACAAATTCAGCACCAGAAAGTCTAGCTTCACAACCAGCCATAGAAGTGTCAACAGCAATTAGTACAACTTCAACACCAGATAGTACAACATCCCCAACTAACAGTGGAACTTCACCATCAATAAGTGTAACATCAACACCAGTCAGTTCAACACCACCAACAGCCAGTGCAACTTCACCATCAATTAGTACAACGTCAGCACCAGAAATTCCAGCCTCACAATCAGTCAGTGAAATGTCTACCTCACTTAGTACAGCTTCACCACCAGAAAGAACAACATCTCCAACTAATAGTGGAACCTTGACATCAATCAGTGCAACATCAACACCAGTCAGTTCAACATCACCAACAGCCAGTAGAACTTCACCATCAATGAGTACAACTTCAGCAACAGAAAGCCCAGCCTCACAATCAGTCAATGAAATGTCAACCTCACTTAGTACAGCTTCAACACCAGAAAGTACAACATCCCCAACTAATAGTGGAACTTCACCATCAATCAGTGCAACATCAACACCGGTCAGTTCAACATCACCAACAGCTAGTGGGACTTCACCTTTAATCGATACAACTTCAGCACCAGAAAGTCTAGCTTCACAACCAGCCATAGAAGTGTCAACAGCAATTAGTACAACCTCAACGCCAGAAAGTACAACATCCCCAACTAATAGTGGAACTTTACCATCAATCAGTGTAACATCAACACCAGTCAGTTCGACACCACCAACAGCCAGTGGAACTTCACCATCAATACGTACAACTTCAGCACCAGAAAGCCCAGGCTCACAATCAGTCAGTGAAATGTCAACCTCACTTAGTACAGCTTCAACACTAGAAAGTACAACAACCCCAACTAATAGTGGAACTTCACCATCAATCAGTGCAACATCAACACCAGTCAGTTCAACATCACCAACAGTCAGTGGGAGTCTATCATCAATTGCCACAGGTTTAACATCAGGTAATCTTTTGTTGAAGGGACTTGTTTAAAATATGATCTTTGTCAACTAGTTTAAAAAGTCACTTACTACAACAAACACAATGAAAAAGTAGATTTAGTTTGTTTTTCAATACGATGACAACTCCTGCTAGAAAAGGGAACTTTCCAGAAGGAACCACATTTTTAAGTTCTTGGAAAAACAAACTTAATCATGTGTCTCTTGAATGTTTTTTGTTTATATCAATCAACAGTTCTCTTTTTTTCTTTGGCAGAATCTGTACCACCCACAACATCACCCTCAACAACAAGTATTTCAACTTCAACATCAGGTAAAATTGTGTCCTTTTTACTTTTTAAGAAATCCTGCTTGCAAAAACCATTTTAAAATTTATTTATATTCTTTGTTAAATACAATTTTTTCAAATATTTAAATATTTAAATTAAATTATACACATGTCTATTGTAATTACACTACTAGTTAACCCACCAACAACAACATCAAATTTAATCTCACAAGCTGGGACAATCACTTCACCACCAGTCAGTGCAACTTCAACACCAATTACTTCAACATCACAACCAATCATTGGAACTGCCCCAGCAGTGAGCTCAAGTTCACCATTGTTTACTATAACTTCAACACCAGTCAGTTCAACTCCAACAACAGTCAGTGGAGCTTTACCATCAATCAGTATATCTACAATACCAGCCAGTTCAACATCACCAACAGTCAACTTAGGTTCCTCATCATCTGGTACAACACCAACACCAGTTACTCCAATATCATCAACAGTTGGCAGAACTTCCCCTTTAATTAGTACAACTACAACACCAGTTGGTTCAACATCAGTTATTGTCAGTGGAACTTTGCCAGCAGTCAGTACAACTTCAACACCAGTCAGTTCAACATCACCAATTGTCAGTGGAAATTCGCCATCAATCAGTACAAGTACGACGCCAGTCAGTTCAACATCACCATTTGTCAGTGGAACTTTGCCATCAATCAGTACTAGTACAACACCAGTCAGTTCAACATCATCAATTGTCAGTGGAACTTCACCATCAATCAGTACGAGTTCAATACCAGTCATTTCGACATCACCAACTGTCACTGGTAAACTATCACCAGTTCCTATAAGTTTGACAACAGGTAATATTGTGGAGAAGTTACTTATTTTCAATTTGATCTCCATCAACAATATTTAAAAAAGATTGTACCATGTCAAACACCATGAAACAATAGATTCAGTTTGTTCTAAAATCTGATCACACTGCCTGAAGGAAAAAGCAGCTTAACTATATTTGTCCTATGATTTTCTAATCAAGTGTCTAAGAAAAAAAAACATAATATGTCACTAAAATGTTGAATGTTAATTTATTTATTTATTTTTAAATTAAAAACTTTTTTTTCTTCGGCAGAAACTGTACCACCCACGACAGCACCCTTAGCAGCAGGGACTTCAACATCCACATCAGGTAAAATTGCATTAACTTAAAATTCACTTGTGCTTTTAGTTATTTTACATTTGTCCAAAGTACATTTTTTGTTAAATACTATTGTACATTGTCTTTGAACATTAGTTGTATTGTGTACATGCTGACATGTTTGTATGTAGCAGTTATGGAGCCAACAGATATGTTTACAACATTTGAGTGTGTCTGGAGAGGCCCCACCCCTTTTAGTTTTGTATTACTTCCCAACCTGACCGTAATGATCATAACCATCTAGCAACTTGTTGCTTTATGCAGCTTCATGGTTTTACCCACCCCCCTTTCTATAATCACCATCCAAACACCCCCCCCCCCCAACATCCCTCTGTCATCTTCCCTCCTCTTCTTTTCTGTCCAGTCCAACAGCAAAAAATGTTACAAATAAAAGTAAGATGAACAAAGTTTGGCCTAAATTACAAATGGGGTTCATTCAAAAATACACCTTGTGTGTTAAAAGATTCATAACCCCTGTTGTAACAGTAAAACATGTCTAATTCAGGAGGCTTTTACCTGTCATCTATTTTCTCAGCTGTTGGACAAAACTAGAAAAAATTTTTTACAAAAATACAATTATTTTACAATTAAAAATACAATTTCAATACCAATCAGTACACCCTCGAATCCAGTTAGTGAAACTTTATCATCAATAAATACAACCTCAACACTAGTCCCTTCAGCTTCTTCATCAGTTAGTGCAACTTCAAAACCAACTAGTACAACCTCACAACCAGTCAGAGGAACTTCACCTTCATTAAGCACAACTTCAACACCAGTCAGTGGAAAGTCACCTTTATTAAGTACAACTACAAAAACAGTCAGTACTGCCTCACAACTAGTCAGTGGAACTCCCTCAGCAGCCCCCTTGAGTTCTTCACTTAGTTCCACGCCAATGGCAACCAGTACATCACCTCTTTTCAGTCCAACCTTAACACCAACGAGCTCAAGTTTACCAAAAACTACCACCACAACTTCAGCAACAGTCACCCCAACTCCGATATTTAGTACAACTTCATCATCAGTAGCTCAAGCATCAGCAAAAGCCACCACAACTTCAGCAGCATTTACAACAACGTCCCCATCAATGACTGTATCCTCACCATCAGTCAGTCTCTCTTCATCAGCATTTTCCAGAACTTTACTAACAATTAGTACATCCTCGCCACCTGGTAGTACGTCTTCACATTCAGTCAGTCTGACCCCACCATCAGTCAATTTGACTGCGGCAACATCACTATTACTGACACCCACAGCAGGTAATCACATGCACCTCAAAAAGATGACTTGGTAAATACAAAATAAAAAAAAAGAAAAGAAAAACAAAACAACACACACACACACACTATATATATATATATATATATATATATATATATATATATATATATATATATATATATATATATATATATATATATATATTTTTTTTTAATCAAACCATTAAGTACAGCCATTGGCCTATTTAGACTCTTTAAAACAACTATCAGCGTAAAAATCTAGTTTTGTCTCAGGTAATGGCAATAAAAGTAAGTGGTTTTTGTTTAGAGCACTATTTAAAATTTTCATACACTCAATCGTGGATTTATGTTTTCATGGTGCTTGGACACACATTTTTCACTAGACAATCTACAACTCTGTATAGTGTTAAAGGCAAGCAATAAAAATGCTTCTCCAATATTTCAAAAAGAAAACTTTTGTTAAAACATGTTTTGAATTTAAATATGTATTCACTTTTTTCTCAACAGAAACTAAACAAACTTCACAACCAGTTTCAACAGCAGCAGCAATAACAACAACAACTGTACAGACAACAACTACAACTGCTGCACCACAACCTGACTCAACAATTCTACTGGTTTTTAAATTGGAACAAACATTTGACCCTGCACTGGAAGACACTACCTCTTCAGCATTTATTAGTTTTGCACAGGCCATGGAACAAGCTGTAAGTTTGCTGAAATTCCATCATCTCTTTCAAAATTAATAGAACATGAAGCTCTTTAAATAAAGACATTGTTGTTCTAAATTTGGAATTGAATGTATCCTTGAAGCATTGCAGTGGTAAAATCCTTTCAAACTGACAATAAGTTTTCTTTTTCCACAGCTGAATGCCATTTTTTCAAGAAAATTTCAAGGGCTGTTCCGGCGATCGAGAGTCAAGTCTTTCAGGTAAATGGCATATTGTCTTAAATGGTAACAATAACGCGTTTGTTAAATGAGCTTCAACAATTTAGGGTGTATTAAAGTTAATAGATTTTTTCTTAGTTTTTAAGTTATATATAATACCTGGGCAATAAAATAGCTCTGTTATGAAAGACAATAACAATATATTCTCTTGCAGACGAGGTTCAGTTGTGGTAGATTCTGAGCTGGAGTTTAATAATGCCACTTCAGTACCACAAGCTAACACTGTAGAAAACACCCTGGTGGATGCATACAACACTTCCACCTTCAACTACACACTGAACACAACAAGCATCGCTGCTTCAAGTAAGCTTTATTTGTTACCTAGTTAGAGGTTGCTTTGAAACATATTAAGAATAAATAACTAATATATTTATTTATCAGGAATTGAAACAACCACCCTTGCACCTACAACACCAACGGATTTACCTACAACAGGTAATTGTGGGCTTGAATCAATCTTTTTAGATTTGTTCTGTTTAAATGGTTATTATTATTGTTATTATTATTTTGTCAAGACATATTTATCAGACTCCAGACTTTTTTTTTCTATGTTTTAGCAATTTGAATTGTTTATGTATATATTGTGAATCTTGTTCATCCTTTGACAAAAACATTGAACAAAACCTTTCTGCCGTCGACCAATATTTTACCAGCAGACACTGAAAATGTCATACCAATCAGTTCAACCTCAACACTGGTCAGCTTGGTTAAATATCAGGATTTTTGTTGTTGTTGGAGTGCCTCTTCATAATTTCAGTGTGGTTTAACAAGTAAAGTGTAATCTTATCGAATATAATTCACGAAAAGGTTGAACATAGAAGCAGTTTTTATTTGCACAAGTAACAATACAGGAAACTGTAAATGAGTACTGGCAGCCCCGAGAAGAGAACTAGAAATTAAAGATGAAATAAAAACTGGTCAGAGGAACTTCAGGAATTTTCCATTCTTTCTTCTTTTCTTTTTTAATAATAATACTTTTTGTGGCAGAAAATGCAGCACTCACAACAACATCTTCAACATCCATGACTTCAACTCTTACATCAGGTAAAACTGGAGCCCAACTTTTTTTATATCCAGATCACTGTTTACCACATCATAATAGAATCTTTAATATACTAATCACTATTATGTAGTAACTGTGCCGTCTGCTTATTGCACGAGATGCATGTTATTTTTGTGTCAAGATACATGTCTCTACAAATGTTTAAACGCTAAGATATTAAGAAAAAATTCTGAATTTTATATGACTTTTAACAAAATATCTATAAAATTCCACCACTAGTTAACCCACAAACAACACCATTGGACGTAACCTCATCAGCTGCAACCACCACTTCCCCACCAGTCACTGCGACCTTGCAACCAATCAGTGAAAGTTCACCACATACAAGTCCACCATCACAATCAGTCAGCATAACTTCAACAATGATTACTTCGACCTTGCAACCAGTCAGTGAAAGTTCACCGCAAACAAGTCCAACGTCGGCATCAGTCAGTGTAACTTCAACACCAATCACTTTGACCTTGCAACCAGTCAGTGAAACTTCACCACAAACAAGTCCAACATCACCAGCAGTCAGCATAACTTCAACAACGATTACTTCAACCTTGCAACCAGTCAGTGAAACTTCACCAAAAACAAGTCCAACATCACCATCAGTCAGCACAGCTGTACTACCAGTCAGTTCGACAGTACAACTAATCGGTGAAACTTCACCACAAACAAGTCCAGCATCACCATCAGTCAGCACAGCTGTAGTACCAGGCAGTTCGACAGTACAACCAATAAGTGAAACTTCACCACAAACAAGTCCAACATTGCCATCAGTCAGCACAGCTGTACTACCAGTCAATTTGACAGTACAACCAATCAGTGAAAGTTCACCACAAACAAGTCCAACATCGCCATCAGTCAGCACAGCTGTACTACCAGTCAGTTCGACAGTACAACCAATAAGTGAAACTTCACCACAAACAAGTTCAACAACAATCAGTCCGACCGTGCAACCGAACAGAGAAAGTTCGCCAAACACAAGTCCAACGTCACCATCGGTCACTACAGCCTTACCAACAATTAGTTTGACATCACACCCATTCAGGGAAAGCTCACCACAAACAAGTCCAACTTCAACATCAATCACGTCGACCTTGCAACCAATTAGTGAAAATTCACCACAAACAAGTCCAACATCACCATCGGTCACCACATCTTTACTTCCAACCAGTTCAACAACACAACTACTCAGTGAAAGTTCACTACAAACAAGTTCAACATCAACACCAGTCAGTCTGGGTTCAACAAAAGGTAATATTTTGTTGGAGTAACTTTTAAAAAATATGTATTTTTAACAAGTTGAATCTTATATCTTATTTATTCTTATATAAAGAACACCAAAAAGATATAACAAAGCAGATTATTCTAACATATACATTCAGCACACAGCCTATTGAGATTCTGAATTGTTCATGTATTTTGTTTTAATGGAAAGTGTTCGCATAAGCTACAACAACTTTTAGTTAACTCATTTCTATCCCATTTTGTCCTATTCAATAATGTTACTTTATTTGGCAGAAACTGCTTCACCAACAACTGCATTTTCAACATCAGTGATTTCAACTTCTACATCAGGTAAATTGGCTTCAAATCACCTTCTTTTAAGTCAGATCCCTGTTAATCAAATCACATAAGAGCCTATATGTCAAATGCAAATATAGAGTCATTGTGTCTTCTGCTTTTGCAATTCCATGTAATGTATGTTCTTTTTCAAAATGTTAACATCTGCAAATTCTAAACAGCCAAGTCTCGTTTCTAAAAATAATGTACCAATTTGATATGAATGTTTACTTATATTTATTAAAATTCCACCACTAGTTAACCCACCAACAACACCATTGGACATAACCTCATCAGCTGCAACCATCACTTCAACACCAATCACTTCGACCTTGCAACCAATCAGTGAAAATTCACCAAAAACAAGTCTGACAACACCTACAGTCACCACAGCTTCACCACAAATTAGTTTGACTTCACAACCAATCATTGAAAGTTCACCACAAACAAGTTCAACACCATCAGTCACTACAGCTTTACCAGCAATCAGTTTGACTTCACAACCTAGCAGTGAAAGTTCACCACAAACAAGTCCAACATCAACATCAGTCAGTTTAACTTCAAAACCAATCACTTCGACCTTGCAACCAATCATTGAAAGTTCACCACGAACAAGTTCAACAGCATCAGTCACTACAGCTTTACCAGCAATCAGTTTAACTTCACAACCAATCATTGAAAGTTCACCACAAACAAGTTCAACAGCATCAGTCACTACAGCTTTACCAGCAATCAGTTTAACTTCACAACCAATCATTGAAAGTTCACCACAAACAAGTTCAACACCATCAGTCACTGCAGCTTTACCAGCAATAAGTTTGACTTCACAACCTATCAGTGAAAGTTCACCACAAACAAGTTCAACACCATCAGTCACTACAGCTTTATCAGCAATCAGTTTGACTTCACAACCTATCAGTGAAAATTTACCACAAACAAGTCCAACATCAATATCAATCAGTTTAACTTCAAAACCAATCACTTCGACCTTGCAACCAATCATTGAAGGTTCACCACAAACAGGTTCAACAGCATCAGTCACTACAGCTTTACCAGCAATCAGTTTGACTTCACAACCAATCATTGAAAGTTCACCACAAACAAGTTCAACACCATCAGTCACTACAGCTTTACCAGTAATCAGTTTGACTTCACAACCTATCAGTGAAAATTTACCACAAACAAGTCCAACATCAACATCAGTCAGTTTAACTTCAAAACCAATCACTTCGACCTTGCAACCAATCATTGAAAGTTCACCACAAACAGGTTCAACAGCATCAGTCACTACAGCTTTACCAGCAATCAGTTTGACTTCACAACCAATCATTGAAAGTTCACCACAAACAAGTTCAACACCATCAGTCACTACAGCTTTATCAGCAATCAGTTTGACTTCACAACCAATCATTGAAAGTTCACCACAAACAAGTTCAACACCATCAGTCACTACAGCTTTACCAGGAATTAGTTTGACTTCACAACCAATCATTGAAGGTTCACCACAAACAAGTTCAACACCATCAGTCACTACAGCTTTATCAGCAATCAGTTTGACTTCACAACCTATCAGTGAAAATTTACCACAAACAAGTCCAACATCAACATCAGTCAGTTTAACTTCAAAACCAATCACTTCGACCTTGCAACCAATCATTGAAAGTTCACCACGAACAAGTTCAACACCATCGGTCAATACAGCTTTACCAGCAATCAGTTTAACTTCACAACCAATCATTGAAAGTTCACCACAAACAGGTTCAACACCATCAGTCACTACAGCTTTATCAGCAATCAGTTTGACTTCACAACCAATCATTGAAAGTTCACCACAAACAAGTTCAACACCATCAGTCACTACAGCTTTACCAGGAATTAGTTTGACTTCACAACCAATCATTGAAAGTTCACCACAAACAAGTTCAACACCATCAGTCACTACAGCTTTATCAGCAATCAGTTTGACTTCACAACCTATCAGTGAAAATTTACCACAAACAAGTCCAACATCAACATCAGTCAGTTTAACTTCAAAACCAATCACTTCGACCTTGCAACCAATCATTGAAAGTTCACCACGAACAAGTTCAACACTATCGGTCAATACAGCTTTACCAGCAATCAGTTTAACTTCACAACCAATCATTGAAAGTTCACCACAAACAAGTTCAACACCATCAGTCACTGCAGCTTTACCAGCAATAATTTTGACTTCACAACCTATCAGTGAAAGTTTACCACAAACAAGTCCAACATCAACATCAGTCAGTTTAACTTCAAAACCAATCACTTCGACCTTGCAACCAATCATTGAAAGTTCACCACAAACAAGTTCAACACCATCAGTCACTACAGCTTTACCAGCAATCAGTTTGACTTCACAACCAATCATTGAAAGTTCACCACAAACAAGTTCAACACCATCAGTCACTACAACTTTACCAGGAATTAGTTTGACTTCACAACCAATCATTCAAAGTTCACCACAAACAAGTTCAACACCATCAGTCACTACAGCTTTATCAGCAATCAGTTTGACTTCACAACCTATCAGTGAAAATTTACCACAAACAAGTCCAACATCAACAGCAATCAGTTTAACTTCAAAACCAATCACTTCGACTTTGCAACCAATCAGTGAAAGTTCACCACAAACAAGTCCAACACCATCAGTCAGTGTAACTTCAACACCAATCACTTCGACTTTGCAACCAATCATTGAAAGTTCACCACAAACAAGTCCAACACCATCAGTCAGTGTAACTTCAACACCAATCACTTCAACCTTGCAACCAATCAGTGAAAGTTCACCGCAAACAGGTTCATCACCATCAGTCAGCACAACCTCCACACCAATTCTTTCAACATCACCTACAGTACCACCAGTCAGTCTGGGTCCAACACAAGGTAATATTTTGTTGGAGTAACTTTTAAAAATGTAATCAGTGTTTAACAGGTCTAATGTTGTCTTCTCATACATCAAGTACAGAAAGATAGAGCAATAGCCACAACAACTTAAAGATAAAAATACTTCTGTAAATGAATATTAAGTCAAAAAAAATATCTATCACAATTCCATCACTAGTAATCTCACCAACACCATTGGACGTAACTTCATCAGCAACAACTATCACTTCACAATCAGTCAGTGTAACTTCAACCCCAATCATTTCGACGTCGCAACCAATCCAGGAAAGTTCACCAGAATCAAGTTTAACATTACCGTCAGTCAACGTAACTTCAACATCAATCACTTTGACCTTACAACCGATCACTGAAAGTTCACAAAAACAAGTGTGACATCATCAGTCAGTGTAACTATACCTTTACCACCACCAACATCAGTCAGCCCATCTTCCTCATCATTTAGAACATCTTTATCATCAATTAGCACGACCTCACTATCTGGAAGTACATCTTCCTTCCCAGTCAATCTGACCTCAACAACTTCCCTGTCACCAACACTTACAGCAGGTAATCACATGCACCTCAAATAGTTAAATTAGTTTGATTAAATTTTTTAATACAGTTCAATATTACAACAATAGTTGTCTTAATGGGCTTTATGCCGGTGATTACTAAAATCAGCAGAAAGAAGACTTTCAAACAAAATACTTTATCTACAAAATAAACCATTTAAAGTACTTTTTTACCAGTCATGCGCAGATGTATTGAAGTTTAGTCACAGCTCATCCAAGGGCTTTGTCAGTCTGAAGATTGATGAAGCCATTTGGATAAGCAGCAAAACGTTTCAAGTAAGATTCTGAGTCCAATTGCTATGACTCAACTTCAAGACAATGCTCCCTGGACGAATAAAAACTTTCATCGAAAATCATGTAGAGCCTTTTGAACATAACATTTTTCGCATAATTGTTTATTTTATTCATTTCTTTTCTTCTGTCTGCAAAGAACATTGACATTATTTTAACACCTTGTTTAACAAAGTTTAACTTCTACAATATTTACTTCAAAGCCAATTATTTCTACAACTATTGAAGGTGGTCATGAAAAATAAAATTACACAGGATACTTGATCCTAATTGATGTATTCTATATCTGTTATTTATAAATTTTGCAACTGATGTTTTACTTATGAACCAGCAGTACTTATTCAACGTTTTTGTCATTCAACAGTGACATCTTTGACATCCACCACAGCTGCAACCAGTGGTACATCTGGAACCACACCTTCTACTGTGCCAATCACTACTGCCCCACCAACCAATCCACCTGCACCCAATGAGGGAGTCCTGTATATTACATTCCGTCTAAGCGACACATTTGTAGCTGAACTCTCTGATAAGAGTTCTCAGGGATTTAAGTCTTTGGCAAACAAAGTGGTCATAGAGGTAAGACTATCTACATTTAAACTTTTAGTTTTTTCATGAAAAAATCTTTTTATAACAAATAAACTTACCTCGATAAAATTATACAGATTTATTAGGAAATTAATTAATACATGCAACATAATACATTTAAAAAATTGATAATGAATTCATACTTTTCTGTCTATTTCTTACTGTTATGAAACAAGACCTATATAATAAATATGGGAATGCTTATGTTTTTACAAGTGCTAGCACAACACATGAACACAACTTCAACAGTTTTGATGCTATATTTTAGGTAAACAGAGTATGCAGACTTATCTTTGGACAATCTTTCCTGCGGTCTCTTGTTAACGCATTCAGGTGAGAGAATATTTACATTTTTCTCTTGTAGAGTTTCATTACTTTCAATCTAATTTTGTGTGTGTGTGCATTTTTTGTTACAGGAGTGGCTCAGTGGTCGCAGACATGACACTAGTGTTTCAGGATAGCAACTCAGTTCCCAATGAGAACAATGCAACACTGCAACTTGACAATGAGCTTACCAGCAACAAAACGTCTCTCAATATCATAGATGGCAGTGTTGTAGCAAGTATGTATTAAACTAACTCTGATTAAATGATTACTCAGAGGTCTCATTAAATGTTTTAAAACATTACCTTTTTATCATTACACCACTAGAAAATATTGGTTGTATTTGTTTTATCTGGTTGTTTCTCAGAAATAAGCAAAGCACAATGGAATCTATTCATGCAGGGAATTCAGGACAAAAGCTTTTCCTTTTTATTAATTTGAAATTGTGCTGTTTTTTTCAATTTTTTTATAGATTTGACAAGAGATGTTTTAACAACAACTGTTCCGTCTACAACCTCAACTTTTACACCTTCAACAGGTAATAAAATATAGACAGTAGCCGCGTTTACATGGGCAAAATATCTTGATCGGATCAATGGTCAGGTTAAAATTCACCCGTGCACATGGGCACAGAAAACCTTTTTCCGATTAGAACAAGTGTTCCCATGGGTCACACTTGCGGTCGGAATAAATAATTTGGGCATGCGCAGTAGTGTAAAAAATCCCGGAAGGAAGTGTCCCGTTGTAAACAACCCTTTGCTGTCACATACATTTATGCAGTAGCTCGGTAATATACAAGACGATCTTCCAAACTTGCTTTTATTAATGTTATGAACATTATGAAGCGTCTATTCTATTTAATCCGTGTGGTCGGTGCTTTTTTGTGCAGGGGGAGCTTGAAGCCAGGGTTAGGAGAGGCTATAAACACGGGCCAACAACATTAGCTTGGCTGCACGTAAATGTTTGTGAATAATATCAGCCTTTATTTTGTCGGGACACAACTGGAAACACAAATCCATGTGATTGTTTGGACAGTTTCGAAGGACTGAGCGACATTTCTGCTTTGAAGCTCACAGAACAGTCAAAGAAACGTTATCAACAGTCAGTGCAACGTCAGCAACAGCCAAAGCAACTTCACCCTTTTTAACAATCTCACCACAGTAAAATATAACCTCACAACAAGTAAGACCAACCACATATGTATGCCATGTATATCGCGTTCCAAAGAAGCTGATTGTTAAATATTAAGGATCAAAGTTATGTATAAAGTATATTCTAAAATGGTTACACTATGTATGCTCATAGTTTATTGTGAAAACAATATAGCCAAGCATATGACTCAACTGCTATTTCATGATTTTTTTGTCTCTTTTTTTTGTCTTGCAAATGACCAATTGTTTTGCAGACAAATGTCTAATGAAAAGTTTTAATGTAGGAAAAGCTTCTTAAGGGACTTTAAAATGAAACATTTCCTGCCTCATCACAAATATGCACACACATTTAGAGAAAGTTTTTCAAATTATTTTAGCCCCAAAAGAAATTATTGATCTTTTTTATGTTTAAATTTTATCATTTTCTTTATCTAGCAGGAGCTGCCACTCCAAGTGTTCCCTCTACTACTGGAAATCAACCATCCACAACAGGTAATATTAAAACACAACCAGTTATATATGCTCATGGTAGTTTTATTTTAGATTATAAAAAATATTTTTTGGCATTTATCATTTGAAAACTGCTTATAACAGAAATAACAGTACTACAACATGTGGCACATTTATTTAAACAAAATACAATTATTTTTAAATGAACATTTTGCTTTTACCATTAGTTTTCCCAACACTAAGCAAAACATCACCTACTGAGAACACTTCAACAGTTACTGCAGCCTCAGCTCAAGTTACCTCAACCTCAATTCCTGTCACTGAAACTTCAGCACCACTCAGTTCATCATCACAAACTGGCAGCACAACTACAGCACCACTTAGTCCATCATCACAACTTGTGAGCACAACTACAGCACCACTCAGTCCATCATCACAACCTGTGAGCACAACTACAGCACCACTAAGTTCATCATCACAAAGTGCCAGCACAACTACAGCACCACCTAGTCCATCATCACAACCTGTCAGCACAACTGCAGCACCACTCAGTCTGTCATCACAAAGTGCCAGCACAACTACAGCACCACTAAGTCCATCATCACAAAGTGGCAGCACAACTACAGCACCACTCAGTCTGTCATCACAAAGTGTCAGCACAACTACAGCACCACTCAGTCCATCATCACAAAGTGGCAGCACAACTACAGCACCACTCAGTCCATCATCACAACCTGTGAGCACAACTACAGCACCACTAAGTCCATCATCACAAAGTGGCAGCACAACTACAGAACCACTTAGTCCATCATCACAAAGTGCCAGCACAACTACAGCACCACTCAGTCCATCATCACAAACTGCCAGCACAACTACAGCACCACTCAGTGCATCATCACAAAGTGCCAGCACAACTACAGCACCACTCAGTCCATCATCACAAAGTGGCAGCACAACTACAGCACCACTCAGTCCATCATCACAACCTGTGAGCACAACTACAGCACCACTAAGTCCATCATCACAAAGTGGCAGCACAACTACAGAACCACTTAGTCCATCATCACAAACTGCCAGCACAACTACAGCACCACTCAGTCCATCATCACAAACTGCCAGCACAACTACAGCACCACTCAGTGCATCATCACAAAGTGCCAGCACAACTACAGCACCACTTAGTTCATCATCACAAACTGGCAGCACAACTACAGCACCACTTCGTCCATCATCACAACCTGTCAGCACAACCCTAGTCCCACTCAGTCCATCATCACAAAGTACAAGTACAGCCACATCACCACTTAGTCCATCATCACAACCTGTGAGCACAACTACAGCACCACTGAGTTCATCATCACAAAGTGCCAGCACAACTACAGCACCACTTAGTCCATCATCACAAACTGTCAGCACAACCCCAGTCCCACTCAGTCCATCATCACAAAGTGCCAGCACAACTACAGCACCACCTAGTCCATCATCACAACCTGTCAGCACAACTGCAGCACCACTCAGTGCATCATCACAACCTGGCAGCACAACTACAGCACCACTCAGTCTGTCATCACAAAGTGCCAGCACAACTACAGCACCACTAAGTCCATCATCACAAAGTGGCAGCACAACTACAGCACCACTCAGTCCATCATCACAACCTGTGAGCACAACTACAGCACCACTCAGTCCATCATCACAAACTGCCATCACTTCTACAGCACCAATTAATCCATCATCACACCTTGCCAGCACATCATCTGAAGTATTTACTTTATTTTCAACATCAGTTAATACAACACCAGGAAGTTTAACTTCCACAATAGTTACTTCAATGCCAATAATATCTACAACCAGAGAAGGTAAGTTAGATCATGAAAAATAAAATTACCAGTTTTTCAGATAATTATTTTTTACAATTTATATATGATACCATTTCTTGTTCATGCATGACATCCACTTATTTTTTAAAGGTGGAGCCATAAGTAATATTTTCCTTGTTTTATGTTTTAATTCTATCATTTACATTTTGTGGCAGGTGCTGTCACATCTCTCTCAACAACAGGAAATGAGCCATCCACAATAGGTAATATTAAAACACAACCAGTTATACATAATTCTTGCTGTCTTATTTTACATGTTAAAAAACGTTTGTTATTTATCATCTGAAAACTGCTTCTGATGGGATTTGCAATAATATAACATGTGAAATATTGAAATTATTTAAACAAAATGAAACAATAAATGAACAATTTTCTTTCGCCACTAGTTTTGCCAACAATGAGCAAAACATCATCTATTGAGAACACTTCAACTGTTACTGCAACCTCACCACCAGTCACTGCAACGTCACCTCCAGTCACTGCAACTTCCCCTTCAGTCACTGCAACGTCACCACCAGTCACTGCAACGTCACCTCCAGTCACTGCAACTTCCCCTTCAGTCACTGCAACGTCACCACCAGTCACTGCAACTTCCCCTTCAGTCACTTCATCTTCATCTCCAGTCCCTGCAACTTTGCCTCCAATCAGCTCAACTTCACCTTCAGTCACTTCAAATTTACCTCCAGTCACTGCAACTTCACCTCCAGTCACTGCAACTTACCCTTCAGTCACTTCAACTTCACCACCAGTCACTTCAACTTCAACTCCAGTCACTGCAACCTCACCTCTAGTCACTTCAACCTCAACCCCTGTAACTGAAACTTTGACAAATGTTACAGCATCTACACAGCTTGTGAGCACATCTCCAACACCAACCGCTGCAACTTCCCCACCAGTCACTGCGACTTCAAATATTACAGTGTCCCCAACAATCGTTAGCACATCTCCAACACCAGTCGCTGCAACTTCACCACCAAATAATGCAACTTCAACACCATTTACGAAAACATTGCAACAGCAAAATACAACTTTCCAACAAGTCAAAACTACTGTATCTGGAACCATATCTACTACACTCTTACCAGGTAACATAGGTTATTTTAACAAATGAATAAAGCAGACCCCCTTTTTTCTCCACAGTATATTCATTTTTCATTTGAATAAAAATCCTTTTGACATTTGCCATTCCTAATTCATGAACATAGATTTAATATTTTCCTACTTCTCTGCCATTCTTCATACAGCACCGTCAACCAATGCTACAAGTGGAACACCGGTTCAGACTACTCCAACTCCAACTACTAAACCAGTCACCACCCAACCTGACGTGACCACCCCTACAACTGTTGCACCCACAACTGTTCTTCCAACAGATCCTCCAACAGGCAATGAACGAGCCTTGAGTATTGCCTTTAGTCTTCGTGACACATTTACACCAGATCTTGAGGATAGGAACTCTATGAAATTTAAAAAACTTGCTGAAGTAGTGATCATACAGGTACAGTCTTTTTTTTATTATTATACTATATTATCATACTTTATATATTCATTATACTTTTTTTCGTTGTTTTCCATGACTTTCTGTTATAGATAAACATTGTGTGCAGAAGAATCTATGGAATCTTTTTCGTTCGGTCTTATGTCATCGCGTTCCGGTAAGAGTGCATGCATTTACATTAAACGTTTTGTATTTTAAACATTTTGTATTGTTTAATAAATCATTTGGTTGTTGCTTACGTTTCAAAAAGTGACTTCTTCTCTGTTTTATCTTAGGAGTGGATCAGTGGTCACCCAAATGGGTTTGGTGTTTAGAGATAACAGCTCAACTCCCACACTGAGCAATGCAACAACAGTACTTAACGCGGAACTTACCAGCAATAACACTGGCCTAAACATTTCAGATGGCAGTGTTAATGCAAGTACGTGTACAACAAAACTTCCTGACTTGTTTATTGTTTTTTGTGTAATTTAAATAATTGTATGCCTCCACATTTGATACCTGTAATAACTGACATATTGTTTTGATGCAGCCGACTACATTGCTCCCACAACTACAACAACCACAACAACCATGCCGGCTACAACAATCTCAACAGGTAATAAAATGGTTTACACAGTTACACTGTGTCTTTGGTGTGTGACAGACTTATTTAAGGTAATACCATACAGCACTAGAATAACTGTTTCCAGAAGATTTGACATTTGACATCATTGGAATATTTGAATGGAAGAATTGTATAGTACAATAGCATTTAATTAACCAATAGTTATTGCAATTTCACCTACAGTTAGTGCAACTTCATTATCAGTCACTGCACCTACAGCATCAGCAAACACAACACCAACAAGTAAAACCTCACCAACAATCAGTCCAACTTCAATACCAATTAGTACATCTTCACCAATGCTTAATGTAATGTCACCTGCAGTTAGTGCAACATCATCATTAATCACTACATCTACACCATCAGTCAACACATCTTTAACACCAACAAGTCAAACTTCACCAGCAGCAGGAGGAACTTCAACAGACATCAGTCCAACTTCAACACCATTTGGAGCATCTTCATCAACATTTAATGTTACATCACTTGCAGTTGGTGCAACTTCATCATTAGTCACTGCATCTATACCAACAGCCAACACACATTTATCACAAACAAGTCAAACGTCACCGGCATCTGGTAGAACCTCTCCAACAATCAGTCCAACATCAATACCAATCGGTGCATCTTCACCAACTTTTATTGCAACTTCCCCCACATTTAGTGCAACCTCAGCAGCAGTCAGTGCAACCTCAGCAACAGTCAGCGTATCAAGACCGGTCCAAGAATCTTTATCAACAGTTAGTGCAATGTCAGTAACAGCTAAAGAAACGTCACCATTTTTAACAATCTCACCAGAGCAAAATACAACCACATTTATGCCAGGTAAATACTGTTACAAAGAAACTGATAGTTCAATAAATATTAAGTATCAAAGTTATGTATACAGTACTTTCTGATATGGTTGCACAATGTATGCTCTTTGATTTCTGTGCAAACATATAGGCTTTCTTACCACAGAAGTAGTAATCATTGAACCATCCCCATTTTCCCAGTCTTTAAAAAAATTGACATAGTTAAGCTTATTACTCTCAACCACTATATCAATATTTTTTTTGTCATTTTTGGTCTTACCACTTAGAGCAGTTGTTTTAGTTGTATTTTTTACATTTTATTTATGATTCCATTTATTTCTAATACATGACATCAACTTATTTTTTATAGCTGGAGCCATAAGAAATATTTTCCCGGTTTTATGTTTTAATTTGATCATTTCCATTATGTGGCAGGTGCTGTCACATCTCCCTCTACGACAGGAAATGAACCATCCACAATAGGTAATATTAAAGCACAACAAGTTCTACATAAATTCTGCTGTCTTATTTTACATGACAAGATTTTTTTTGTCATTTCTTATATGAAAGGTTGCTTTTAACAGAATTTACAGTACTACAAAATGTGGAACATTGCAATCATTTAAACTGAACACTATTTATTTTTAAACAACCTATTTGTTTCACCACTAGTTTCTTCAACACCAAGCAAAACATCTTCTACTGAAAACACTTCAACAATCACTACTACTTCCCCTCCATCCACTGAAACCTCAACTCCAGTCACTTCAACTTCACCTCCTGTCACTTCAAATTCACCTTCAGTCACTGCAACTTCACCTACAAACACTGCAAACTCACCTCCAATAACTTCAACTTCCCCTCCAGTCACTGCAACTTCCCCTCCAGTCACTGCAACTTCACCTCCAGCCACTGCAACTTCCCCTCCAGTCACTGCAACTTCACCTCCAGTCACTGCAACTCCAGTAACTTCGACTTCACTTCCAGTTACTTCAAATTCACCTTCAGTCACTGCAACTTCACCTACAAGCACTGCAAACTCACCTCCAATCACTTCAACGTCCCCTGGGATCACTGCAACTTCCCCTCCAGTCACTGCAACTCCAGTAACTTCGACTTTACCTCCAGTTACTTCAAATTCACCTTCAGTCACTGCAACATCACCTACAAGCACTGAAACGTTACTTCCAGTTACTTCAACTTCACCTTCAGTCACTGCAACTTCACCTACAAGCACTGCAAACTCACCTCCAATCACTTCAACGTCCTCTGGGATCACTGCAACATCCCCTCCAGTCACTGCAACTCCAGTAACTTCGACTTTACCTCCAGTTACTTCAAATTTACCTTCAGTCACTGCAACATCACCTACAAGCACTGAAACGTCACTTCCAGTTACTTCAACTTCACCTTCAGTCACTGCAACTTCGCCTACAAGCACTGCAAACTCACCTCCAATAACTTCAACGTCACCCTCAGTCACTGCAACTTCACCTCCAGTTACTGCAACTTCCCCTGGAGTCACTGCAACTTCACCCCCAGTCACTGCAAGTCCAGTAACTTTGACTTCACCTCCAGTCACTTCAAATTCACCTTCTGTCACTGCAATCTCACCTACAAGCACCGCAAACTCACCTTCAATAACATCAACGTCACCTTCAGTCACTGCAACTTCCCCTCCAGTCACTGCAACTTCATCTACAGTCACGTCAACTTCATCTCCAGTAACTTCAACTTCACCTCTAGTCACTTTAATTTCAACTCCAGTCACTGTAACTTTACCAAATGTTACAGCGTCTTCCCTGTTTGTGAGCACATCTTCAACACCAACCGCTGCAACTTCACCACCAGTCACTGCAACTTCACCAAATATTACAGTGTCCTCACCAATTGTCAGCACATCTCCCACACCAGTCACTGCAACTTCCTCACCAAATAATGCAACTTCAACACCATTTCCAAAAACATCGTCACAGCAAAATACAACTTTCCAAATCAAAACTACTCTATCTGGAACCATATCTACTACACTTTCACCAGGTAACATAGGATATTTAAAAAAAAAATGAATAAAGCAGACCCCTTCTTTCCTACATTTTTTTTCATTTGAATAAAAATCCTTTGGACATTTGCGATTCCTAATTCATGAACATATACAAGATTTTAACATTTTCTTACTTCTCTGCCATTCTTCATACAGCACCGTCAATCAATGCTACAAGTGGAACACCGGTTCAGACTACTCCAACTCCAACTACTAAACCAGTTACCACCCAACCTGACGTGACCACCCCTACAACCGTTGCACCCACAACTGTTCTTCCAACAGATCCTCCCACAGGCAATGAACGAGCCTTGAGAATTTCCTTCCGTCTTCTTGACACATTTACATCAGATCTTGAGGATAGGAACTCAATGAAATTTAAAAAGCTTGCTGAAGTAGTGATCATACAGGTACAGTCTTTTTTTTATTATTATACTTTATTATCTTACTTTATATATTCATTATACTTTTGTTCTTTGTTTTCCATAACATTCTGTTTTAGATAAACATTGTGTGCAGACGAATCTATGGAATCTTTTTCGTTCGGTCTTATGTCATCGCGTTCCGGTAAGAGTGCATGCTTCTAAAATCTATGTATTTTAAACATATTTTATCGTTGAATAAATCATTTGGTCGTTGCTGGCATTTCAAAAAGTGACTTATTCTCTGTTTTATCACAGGAGTGGATCAGTGCTCCCTGAAATGGGTTTAGTGTTTAGAGATAACAGCTCAACTCCCACACTGAGCAATGCAACAACAGTACTTAACGCGGAACTTACCAGCAATAACACCGGCCTGAACATTTCAGATGGCAGTGTTAATGCAAGTATGTATGCAAGAAAACCGGCTGACTTGTTTCATGTTTCTTTTGTAATTAAGTGAATTGTATGCCTCCACATTTTATAACTGTAAAAACTGACATATTGTTTTTGATGCAGCCGACTACATTGCTCCCACAACTACAACAACCACAACAACCATCCCGGCTACATCAATCTCAACAACTGTTCCTGCTACTACACCCCTAACAGGTAAAAAAGATATTAACAGTTACATTGTGTATTTTTGACATCTAAAAGACTTTTTTAAGGTAGTATCATACAGCATTAGAATAACTTTTTCCAGAAGATTTGACATGTGACATCATAGGAATATTGTAATGTGAAAAATGTAAAGTACAATAGCATTTAATTAACCAATAGTTATTGCAACTTCACCTACAGTTAGTGCAACTTCCTCATTAGTCGCTGCACCTACAGGATCAGCCAACACAACACCAACACGTAAAACTTCACCAACAATTAGTCTAACTTCAATACCAATTAGTGCATCTTCACCAATGTTTAATGCAACATCACCTGCAGTTATTGCAACTTCATCATCAGTCACTACATTGACACCAACAGCCAACACATCTTAACACCAACAAGTCAAACTTCACCGGCAGCTGGTGGAACTTCACCAGCAATTACTTCAGCTTCAACACCAATCAATGCAGAGCAGCTGGTCGGTCTCGTATGCGCTCCAAAGCTTTCTCTCAGTGAAACACAGTCTATGCATGACATAAACCAGAGCAGTAGTGACACACGATCAGAATGACCGTTTACATGTACCACAATCGGATAAACGATAGGTTTAACCCACCTGTCTCGATCGGAAAGAAATTTTGATCCGAAAAAGTCTGACCGGGGCAGAGTATTCCGAACGGCGCGTTTACATGAAGCATTTTCTTTCCGATCAGGCATTCTTTCCGGTTACTTTTGCCCATGTAAACGTGGCTAATCAGTCTAACTTCAATACCAATTGGCGCATCTTTACTAAAATTTAATGCAACGTCACCTACAATTAGTGCAAACTCTGCAGCAGTCAGTGCAACTTCAGCAACAGTCAGTGTATCAATACTTGTCCAAGAATCATTATCAACAGTTAGTGCAACATCAGTAACAGCTAAAGAAACTTCACCATTTTAGCAATCTCACCAGAGCAAAATATAACGACACAGCAAGTTAAACCAACCACATCTATGCTAGGTAAATACTGTTACAAAGAAACTGATAGTTCAATAAATATTAATTATCAAAGTTATGTATACAGTACTTTCTGATATGGTTGTACAATGTTTGCTCTTTGATTTCTGGGCAAACATATAGGCTTTCTTACCACAGAAGTAGTAATCATTGAACCATCCCCATTTTCCCAGTCTTTATAAAAATTGACATAGTTAAGCTTATTACTCTCAATCGCTATGTCAATATTTTTTTTGTGACTTGTTTTAGTTGTATTTTTTACATTTTATTTATGATTCCATTTCTTTCTAGTACATGACATCAACTTATTTTTATAGGTGGAGCCATAAGAAATATTTTCCCGGTTTTATCCCTTTAACTACCCCACCAAGAAAAAAGCTATCAAAAATTATTTGTTTGCATTTCTTATTGGTTTTGGTAAGTAATGACCACAATCTGTTTAGTTTTTTTTAACTGACCTTTTAGTTTTTTAAATAATGACCTCTACCAAACGGTTGAGATGTCCTTTAATGGTAAAAGTACAAAATCTCATACTGATTCAACTAATATTTAAAAAAATCATGTAAACCAATAAATTTAGACATTATTAACACTCAATATTAAGGGCATTTGTCTCCATTCTTTTTATCATGCCTCAAACATTGAACTTTTTTAAAACAGAGCAAATTTTGACCTATATTTCCCGGAAGTTGTTTAACAGTACAACGATTTTGGATATTGACTCACTTTTGATGGTATTTCATAAAGCATTCTTGATTTGAAATGAGACTCAGAAAAACATATTTCTGACATCTTGACCTCTGTGGACAGTGGTATTATCGTCCCTGCTTGTCAGAATGAAGAGGCCGGTGTACCATGTTGTCAAAGTGCACATTGTGGTTTTGGTCGTGAGGGTCTTGGTGTGTGGCCTTTCCACATCTGTGGTAGAGAGCTCAATGATGGTCGGCCAACTTTGGTTGCTTGTTGATCTTATTTAAGCTGTGTGAAACAGCCAGGTGGAACCTTTGGAGTGACACTGGTTTTATCTTCAGTAGGTCCCTCCAGAAATTAGTGACACAAGTCAATGATGTATCCAAACAGGGGACTGCACCATCACTTTGATTTAGCTGAGGTCTTGTACAGGTGCACCAGCATATCAGAGAGATCTATTAGGCAGGGATCAGTGATGGGCATGGGATGAACTCTTTTGACTATTTGCTCCACCGCCTGACTGTTGAAAGAGGCATGATCCCAAAGGCAGGTTGAATCATTTGCTGTCAAATTTTGTAAAATTGTTGAAAGAGATTCTTCTTCATCCAGGGATTCAAAAGAACAGTCACCGATGGCCTTTGCATGTGTGGACTGATAATCAGGACCCTCTGTTGGGTCATCATCACTGTCATACAGATGTGCATCTGAGTCGTTTGGATTTTGTCGTGGTCTTGCATTGTAGAATGTTTTAGAGTCTATCTAGTATTAGTAAAGCAAAATATAATGATAGAAAACTTTTGTAATAGTTGGTAATACTTTTATTGTAGCTTTTTTTGTTTAGTTTTAAGTGATATAGCTGTAATAATCTTGATTTTTCATGTATTTACACTCTAGCTGATATAAACTCAAAAATAGACAAAACTATACAGTAGTTTGTATTTTAAATTGTTATTCAGGATGTGTTAATGATTATTTCTTTAGTAATGGAGGATTTAGAAGGTTGTTTTAACTTATTTTATGACTAACAGTCCCTTTATTTAACATTGGCTTGATTCTGCTACTTATACCATAAAGTGACAAATCAACCGTTTGGTAGAGCATGTTTTAAAAAAATTATCACAAACAAAATGTTTTTATTTTTGTTTATGTAGGAACATATTTCTGTTCATTAAAGCCTTTACTAGTAATATCAAGTAAGACAAATATTCCTGCCTTTCAAATTTTCATAAAAAGGAAGAAAAATGTATATGATCATTTTCAAGTTGTGACTTGCTCGTCAGTCAAAGAGGTTGGGCAAGCAACCACTGACTGACACAATGCCATCTGTTGGTTTTCTTTAGCTTTGCATGCTTCTACCAATTGGTTGAGATGGCTGAATCAGTTTGAGTCAAGTTAGAAACTTCTCTCATAAAAATATGGTGACTCAAAGTTTGCTCAACCGTTTGGTTGAGCAGGCAGTTAAAGGGTTAAGTTTTAATTTGATCATTTTCATTATGTGGCAGGTGCTGTCACATCTCCCTCTACGACAGGAAATGAACCATCCACAATAGGTAATATTAAAACACAACCAGTTGTACAAATTTCTTGCCTTTCTTTTTTACATGTAAAAGACATTTTTGTCATTTATCATCGGAAAAATGCATATAACAGGATTTACAGTACTACAAAATGTGGAACATTGCAATCATTTAAACTGAACACAATTTTTTTGATTACCTATTTGCTTTCACCACTAGTTTTTGTCAACACTAAGCAAAACATCCTCTACTGAGAACACTTCACCTCCAGTCACTGCAACTTCACCTACAGTTACTGCAACTTTACCTTCAGTCACCGCAACCTCACCTACAGTCACTTCAAATTCACCATCAGTCACCTCAACTTCACCTACAGTCACTTCAAATTTACCTCCAGTCACTACAACTTCCTCTCCAGTCACTGCAACTTCACCTCCAGTCACTGCAACTTCACCTACAGTCACTTTAAATTCACCTGCAGTCACATCAACTTCACCTACAGTCACTTCAAATTCACCTTCAGTCACCGCAACTTCACCTCCAGTCACTGCAACTTCACCCCCAGTCACTGCAACTTCACCTCAAGTCACCGCATCTTCACTTCCAGTCACTGCAACTTCATCTCCAGTCACTTCAACTTCACCTCCAGTCTCTGCAACTTCACCTATATTCACTTTAAATTCACCTTCAGTGACCGCGACTTCAACTACAGTCACTTCAAATTTACCTCCAGTCACTGCAACTTCACCTACAGTCACTTCAAATTTACCTCCAGTCACTGCAACTTCCCCTACATTCACTTCAAATTCACCTTCAGTGACCGCAATCTTAACTCCAGTTACTTCAGATTTACCTCTAGTCACTGCAACTTCACCTCCAGTCACTGCAACTTCACCTCCAGTCACCGCAACTCCACCTACAGTCACTTCAAATTCACCTTCAGTGACCGCAAATTCACCTACAGTCACTTCAAATTTACCTCCAGTCACTGCAACTTCACCTCCAGTCAGTGCAACTTCAACTCCAGTCACGTCAGCTTCACCTCAAGTCACTACAACTTCACCCCCAGTCACCGCAACTTCGCCTACAGTCACTTCAAATTCACCTCCGGTCACTGCAACTTCACCTCCAGTCACTTCAAATTTACCTCCAGTCACTGCAACTTCACCTCTAGTCAGTGCAACTTTACCTCCAGTCACGTCAACTTCACCTCAAGTCACTACAACCTCACCCCCAGTCACTGCAACTTCACCTACAGTTACCGCATCTTCACTTCCAGTCACCGCAACTTCATCTCCTGTCACTTCACCTTCACCTCCTGTCACTGCAACTTCACCACCAGTCACTTCAAATTCACCTCCAGTCACCGCAACTTCAAATATAGTCATTTCAAATTTACCTCCAATCACCGCAACTTCATCTCTAATCAGTGCAACTTCACCTCCAGTCAGTGCCACTACACCTCCAGTTACTTTAACTTCATCTTCAGTTACTGTAACTTTACCAAATGTTACAGCGTCTTCCCTGTTTGTGAGCACATCTTCAACACCAACCGCTGCAACTTCACCACCAGTCACAGCAACTTCACCAAAAGTTACAGTGTCCTCACCAATAGTCAGCACATCTCCCACACCAGTCACTGCAACTTCCTCACCAAATAATGCAACTTCAACACCATTTACGAAAACATCGCCACAGCAAAACACAACTTTCCAAGTCAAAACTACTCTATCTGGAACCGTATCTACCACACTCTTACCAGGTAACATAGGTTATTTTAACAAATGATTAAACCAGACTCCCTTTTTTCTATATTCTTTTTTCATTTGAATACAAATCTATTGGACATTTGCCATTCCTAATTCATGAACATATACAAGATTTTAACATTTTCTTACTTCTCTGCCATTCTTCATACAGCACCGTCAACCAATGCTACAAGTGGAACACCGGTTCAGACTACTCCAACTCCAACTACTAAACCAGTCACCACCCAACCTGACGTGACCACCCCTACAACTGTTGCAACCACAACTGTTCTTCCAACAGATCCTCCAACAGGCAATGAACGAGCCTTGAGAATTTCCTTCCGTCTTCTTGACACATTTACACCAGATCTTGAGGATAGGAACTCAATGAAATTTAAAAAGCTTGCTGAGTTAGTGATCATACAGGTACAGCCTTTATTTTTATTATTATTCTATATTATCATACTTTATATATTCATTATACTTTTGTTCTTTGCTTTCCATAACATTCTGTTTTAGATAAACATTGTGTGCAGAAGAGTCTATGGAATCTTTTTCGTTCGGTCTTATGTCATCGCGTTCCGGTAAGAGTGCATGCTTCTAAAATCTATGTATTTTAAACATATTTTATCGTTGAATAAATCATTTGGTCGTTGCTGATATTTCAAAAAGTGACTTATTCTCTGTTTTATCACAGGAGTGGATCAGTGCTCCCTGAAATGGGTTTGGTGTTTAGAGATAACAGTTCAACTCCCACACTGAGCAATGCAACAACAGTACTTAACGCGGAACTTACCAGCAATAACACCGGCCTGAACATTTCAGATGGCAGTGTTAATGCAAGTATGTATGCAAGAAAACCAGCTGACTTGTTTCATGTTTCTTTTGAAATTTAATGAATTGTATGCCTCCACATTTTATAACTGTAAAAACTGACATATTGTTTTTGATGCAGCAAACTACATTGCTCCCACAACTACAACAACCCCTGCTACAACAAACTCAACAACTGTCTCTGCTACAACAAACTCAACAACTGTCCCTGCTACAACAAACTCAACAACTGTCCCTGCTGCAACAAACTCAACAACTCTCCCTGCTGCTGCAAACACAACTGCAACCACAGCGCCATCCACTACTTCTACTACTACAGCAACCACACCAGCAACGGACCCTCCAACTGCCACAGAGGGAACCCTTAGGCTTAGATTTAGACTTAGTAGAGTGTTTAACTCAGATTATGCCATCAAAACTTCAGAAGCCTACAAGGCTCTAGCTTTAGAAGTTATCACTGAGGTAATATTCCAGCAAAGTGCAACTTTCTTCTATGGCAAATTTCTATATACTAACAAAAACCCCTAATTTTAGTAATCAAAATAAAACAGATAATTTATTGTTTCTCTTTGTTTTAAAGTTTTTGCATACATGTGTCTGACACTTTCACTGTCTTTCAGGTTAACAGAATTGGCAATTTGCTTAACCCAATCGTCTTCAGACGGTTCATTATTAATTCATTCACGTAAGTTATTACAGGAATAACTGTTCAAATGTCATTTGACTAGGTATATTGAAGATGTTATATGTATTTTTTATTACAGGAGTGGATCCACTGCTGTAGACGGGTATCTTATTTACCCAAACAGCTCAGTTCCTGATGCGGCCACCACTAATCGACTGTTCCAAACTGCAATGGAAAGCTCAAACTTAGACGTCATAAAAGGCAGTGTGTTTGTGGGTAAGTTACTGCAATATCCTTTATGTATATTTTTATGTAACTACTTTGGGGAACTATGGCAAATAATGGGAAAACTATAAAAATGCAGTCATCAATAGCATGAAAAATATGATCATACATAAAATTAAAGTTAAATGACACTATCTGACACACACCTAGGTTTGCGAAATCTGTTCTCTGCATTTGACCCATCCCCTGGGGGAGAGTTGAGCTGCAGACACAGCCACGCTTGGGAACCATTTGAAGGATTTAACCCCCCAATCCAACCCCTTAACCCTTGTGCCAACTTCTGGGGTACGGATGACCCAATCCTTAGTTTGACGTGTTATCCCTACCATGACAAAGGTGGAGATAATTTCATGCTAATCCATGGACACCAGTGAAGATCACATATCATTTAAGAAGAAAGTTTTATCGCAGTGTTTTGTGGGTCCAGATGACCCCACTCCCAATGTTAAAGTGCCTAGGATAACACAAGGGTTAATGAAGAGTGTCAAGCAGGGAGGCATTGGGTCCCATTTTAAAGTCTTTGGTATAACTCGGCCAGGATTTGAACTCATGACCTTCCAGTGTCAGGGTGGATACTCTAACCACAAGGCCACTGAGCTCTTCTTTAGTGCTGTTTCTTTAAATTAAAAGATGATTATGTCTTAAGGATCATCTAAATTAACCAAATGATCTTTCATTCAATTTTTTCAGAGTCAACATCAACAACTTCAAGCAGCCCTCCACGACCCACCATGGGCACATTGGCAATCTTTTCACTGGCTATGCTGGCTGTGGCACAGATGCTTATCAGCTCATAGAACCCAAAGCTTTGACTTCCACCAACAAATCCCACAGTCTTTTTTTTTTTTTAAATGTGCAAAAGAGCAGAAGAAAATATGTGCATTGTGAATTTTGCAACTGCAGCATATGGTAAAGGGATGAATGCAATTAGTCAGAAATCACGACAAATTAACAGTATTTTCTAGATTTAATATTATATGCTATTTATATTACTAATCAGTTCTCTGTGATAAAAAAAAAGTTCACATTATGTATTAATTTTTTGTTTTGAGAATGAAAGTTATTTCATTGAAAAAATGCACATGTATCAATGAAAATGAACAAAATATTTATTTCTTATTTAAAAGGGCTTTGCAGTTAACTGTCTAGAGGCATTGTGCAGTCTGAAAGAGAACAGGAGTATAGGTATGGATGTAGTTTACAACAGATATCAAACAACTGATGCTAAAAAGAAGCAAACCTGGAATTCCCAGACAACATCTTAGAGTAACTGTTCTCTTTTCTGTTTTCAAATATTTATTTTGAAGCTATATCTATAAAAATACAATACGTTCTTATTGAGAGATAACATGAGCTTATAATTTTGAATGTGTTGCTTTTGCAGGATCAAAGCAGTTTTGAAAGAATGTGCACTGCCTATAAATCAGGTATTTATTGCTAGTCTAAAATGTCTGTGTACTGTCATTATAGTTATTTGTAAGCGTTTTCTTCATTAGCAGATTCTACTAAATTATTTCTGTGTATGTCTTATTGGGGGGTATTGAAACTGTATTATTAATCAACAGAGCAATTAAAAAGCATTCAAAAAAGCTGTTTGCATTTGACTTTTTATGCTTTCTTTGCATTTTTTTCAACAACATTCTTTTACAAGGTACCATTACTAGTATCTCAATAGCTATCAGAGTACCTTTTATGACTCCACATCTGAAAAAATGGTCACAAATATTCATTAATATAGTGCTTATTAACAAGGCAAACAGTACTGTTGTCCTGTTTGTTAAGTTCTTGAAAAATTGTGTACTCAATTACTTATTCATTGACTTTATATCATCTTTAAAAACTATACTTAACCTTTCGGCAGAGAAGGAGAGGGAATGCATTTTTATTTTGGGGGTACCTGTACTTGAAGAATTAAGAGTTTTGTTACACCTTACTACAAAGAGAACCAAAGGTTTATGGTATGCATGGGACAAGAAAACACTTGACTTCTTACCTATCCATCCATCAATTTTATTAACTTGCTATATTTTGGGGCCACCAGTCTGTCACAGGGCCAGACAAGCACTCCCACACATGCAGATCTAGGGCCACTATAACCAATAAACATATGAAGCATGTTTTTGGACTGTGGAGGGAAGTCTGAGTGCCAGGAGAAAGCCCACGCACACATGGGGAGAACATGCAAACTCCACACAGAAAGGACACAGCTGGGATTCGAACCAGGCCCTTCTCCCCGAAAGTTAAGAGTGCAAATCACTGTGGGAACATGCAGCCCACTTTTATCCATTTAAAATTCAAAAAGGTTTTTTGTAGCACATATAAAAAACACCTTTATAGAATGCATAATTTAAGACTGAATGGTAATCAATTTATAGAAAAATATGATTTTTGGATGGATGACACAGGATTAAAAACTGGTACTTTTATAAAGAAATATTGACCATGCTGACCAATTCAGACATCAGACACAGGATGAGGTGAAAACATGAACTCAAACCTGAAACTCTTCCTGCTCTGCAATGTTTTGCACAGGATTGAGCAAAAACTGAGGATTTGTGCCACTTCTTTGCTAAGGTGTCTCTTGTTTCAATTAACATCAGGAAAGACTGGTTTCTTCACCAATTATTTTAGTAATTCTCCATTTCACAGAGTTTTTTTTTTTTTTTTCTCATTCTCACAGTTGTACTGTCTTGCTTAGACAGTGGTGGACTAAATCAACATAATGGCTAGTTTTCATTTGCTAATGCATCATATAGAGCAGTGGTCCCCAACCTTTTTCTAACTGCGGACTGGTCAATGCTTGACAATTTTACTGTGGACCGGGGGGTTAAAATAATAATAATAAAAATAAACGTGAATCCACTGTGTTCTCACATGGAACTTTATTAGCACATTACTTCAACATTATAATGCTTATTATGACATTAGGAAGTAATAACTTTATTAACACATTGCTCCAACAATATAACATACTGTAACAACCCAGCTGGTACGTAACTCGTAGCGGGAAAAGCAAGAGCCGAGCTGTCAATCATCTGGCTGCGCTGGAGAGCTGTCTGTGTCCCACACACCACACGACTATGAACAGTCTCAGAGATGAGGAGGCTGAAAGAGAAGCTAAATCATAGATGAGGAGGCTGAAAGAGAAGCTGAATGTGTTATCTCCTTTCCGGCATCAAGCCCATTTATTTTGAACACACACAACATTGAACATCGCACATGGGTCATCACCCTCTCCCCTTCCCACGCTCATGGTGCAACAAAAACAAACAAACAAACATAACAGGAAGAATTAACTAAGGGTGGAACAACAAAATAGCCATAACATCAAAAACTGTCCGTACCGCTACATCAATGGGAACCCTGAGTTTGTTTCTTTGCAAGGAGATGGTCCCATCTGGGGGTAATGGGAGACAAAGACACCCAAAGTGTGTTGCTTATGTCCAGTGTACTCCTTTACCTTGTTTTGGTGGCTGTCACTGCCAAAAGCCCCGCTTCACACAGATAGGATGTTGGAAATGGCAATAGGGTTTTCAGCGCTGTGTTAGCCATCTCTGGGTATACTGCCATGACTTTAATCCAGAACACTGGCAGAGTTGTTGTCTCGAACACTGTTTTAAGGCCGGCGTCATTTGCAATCTCCAGCAGTTGGTCTTCTTCTTGCACAGACATGCTGAATTCAGCTGGTTTGTTGACAAATGGGTCACGTATCCATTCCTTGGCCGTTCGCGGGTCCTTTGAGGCTGGGAAGTAGAGCTCAAACTCCTTTAACAGCGAAGACAGGTGATCGTTCACCAGCTTGATGAGTGAAGGCGCAGGCTCAGTCTCACACAAAATCCCCACTAATGTTTAAAACATGTCCAATATGCCTCTGTTCACGCGCCGTCCCCACAAATCCAGTTTGGCTTTAAATGCAGCTACTTTATCTGCCAACTTAAAGATAGTTGTCATTTTCCTCTGGAGTAACAGGTTGAGTTCATTGAGCAAGCTGAATATGTCGCACAAATACGCTACTTTTGCAACCCATTCCTTGTCACTGAAATGTGCTGCTAGTGGTGACTTCTTTTCTGAGAGAAATCTTTGCAGCTGTTCTCGTAGTTCAAACACTCTCGCCAGTGATTTCCCACGAGATAACCATGTTATCTCTGTGTATAAGAGAAAGCGTCCGTGCTCCACGCCCATCTCCTCACAAAGCTGCTCAAACAGATGCGAGGTAAGCGCGTGTGCTTTGATGTGGTTAATAACTTTAACTATATCCTTCATTACGCTGTTTAATTCCGGTGGCATTGCAAGTATTTCCCTGTGAATGATACAATGCGTGGATTCACACTCAGGTGCAACCTCCTTAGCCCGAGCAGTTAATCCAGACAGGTCCGGTCATGGCAGCAGCGCTGTCGGTACATATGCCGACACAACAAGACCATGTCAGTTTTCCTGTTATGTAAAAATCCAGCGATTTGAACAGTTCTGCGGCTGTGGTGTTGGTTTGCAATGATGGTGCACATAAAAATCCTCATGCACATCCTCCTGATAAATATATCACATATAAACAAGAAGTAGCGCCCTGCTGTCAACATCTGTAGATTCATCAACCTGGAGTGTTTACCACGGTGATTTATCAATCCTCTCTAACAACTGTGTTTCAATGTCTTCTGCTATTTTCTCAATGCGCAGAGTCACTGTGTCAGTCGACAGAGGCACTTGTGATATCTTTTTAACAGCATCCTCTCCTAGAAGTTCACGGCAAATATCTTTAGTGGAGGGCAATATCAGTTCTTCACCAATGCATCTCCTCTCCGGGCCCGATAGGCTGCACACAATGAGAGATGAGCGGAGCACCAATCACAGCCCGCTTGCTGGGACAAAGGGAAGATTTGGGCCACTCTGTGCATCTGATCTGTCTTTGATGATCATTTCACAACGTTTCTCCCTGCTCCTGTTTAGTCTCCTCCCATGATGGCCAGAGGCGCCTACAGTATTGAAAACTGCAGAGTACTATTACTTCAGATTCATAGTACTGATCCAACATTGATCC